>PVIW01009562.1:0-51046 GCA_004026585.1 Noctilio leporinus | reverse complement strand
CTGTCTAGGGAAGCAGGAAGAGGAGGCTCTGTCACCACACATGCTCAGCTCCAGTCCAGCGAGGGTGGCATTGGACAACAGACAGGTACTGCTGTTCCTACTGCCAAATAGAGGTTCCTACTCAGGGACAAAAAAGCATCACGGGAGAGAGGAAAAATGATTCTACTGATTACTTAGCAGCACAGAAGCAATACTGCTGGTCTCTGATAAAGTCCCAGTTATCTCTGTCACTGCTGGTGTTTTTAAAGGATGTTTCTAGCTTTATAGTTGTGCTCTGCAGAAATGAGGGTGACAGGGGTGGGTAGGGAGGGGGTGGGGTCCTACAGAAGCCATTTGGTCATAGCCAGAAGTAAAACTCTTAGCTTTGTATAATTTGGTATGCTTTTTATTTTTGAAAGAGTGAAATTCATTATTTAAAAAATCATAAAATAAGTCCTGGCTGGTGGCTCAGTGGCTCAGTTCCATCATTGATTTTATTTTTGCTCTTAGATGTGTTTAGTTTAAGGTCTTCTGCAATTCTGTTAAGCCTAACCATTTCACTTTTTCTTAGGTACTCATTTATTCTCCATGTAAGACTGCAACAGAGAATACAAACTGAGCTGATAAGAACAGAGCTGACAGAATCCTCAAGAGAGAGAATTTCCCCTCCTTCATACTTTTGATGCAATTTAGTCGTATGATGTTGATCATAGTCTTTTCAAAGACGTAGTCATTGACCTAGTCTTTCTGCTAAAGCATATTCCTTTGTTTTTGCTTAAAAACTGTGACATATATTTTCACAACACCGCCCCACAAGCTGTACCTTTCCCAAATAAGGTACTTAGCGTAGAAGTTTCTAGAAGGAAGGTACATGCAACCATTGGCAAGGCCAGACAATGTAACAATGATACTGATCTCTTAAAGATTCTAAGGAGGAAACTTATTGGCTGACTAGTAATTTTATATTAAAAGAGGCTGGATATGGTTTATAAGTGGAATGATCCTGAGATAAAATAAATTCAGTAGAAATAACCTCACTGTGGAATCACTATATTCATTCATTATAAACAATAACAGTTTAATGACCACCCCCTTCTGTTTTTCTTTTCTTTTTTTCTCAGTCTGATGGGCATGGTGGTCCACCTGGGCTGGGCTTTGCAGTGGAATGAAAAAAATAACCCAGTGAGGACTCTCACCATCTGTGAAGAGAGGAATAAGTATAGAAGGGAAAGGCGGAATGAAAGTTGTGTTGTGGGATGGGAATAGGAGGCAGGGATGTGGATTCTCCACCCTGAGATGCTAGGATCATTGGCATTCCAGTAGCAATGAGCACAGCTAGCATCCAAACTTTGTTTTCTAAACACCGTTTCTCATTAAAAGGAACCAGGTCTATCAGAGAAATGACAGATTCCTAGGTCGAAGTCAGGAAAATAACAAGAGAGCCTGGAACCAGGAAGCAATGAAATGTTCAAAGAATGATGAAGGCATGTTGAAAGGAAGCACAGGGAACTTGAAGAGGCTCCCAAAATCAGGGGGAACTTGAACACCAGAATAAATAAACATAGCAAGAGATAACGACTCATTAAATTAAATAAACTCACAAGTCCATAGTAATATAAAAGGATGTTTGAATAGACAATAAAACACAAACAAATAACTGTAAGAGAAATGATGTAATTACAAAATATCCATTTCAAAGGAATAATCATACTTTATTAATTTGGACAAGACCTATTAGTGGCACTACATCTAGTGATAAAATTGAGAGAAACAATTAGATTTTATTTAGCTTCTAAATATTTCTCCACAAAATAGTGTTAATTACAAGAGGGGTAAGTACTTTGTAGGAGCAACAGTACCAGGTAGACCTTATCTTAACCAGGTGATCCTGGTTATACCAGCAATGTAAAAAATCTAGAACAAAAACATCCCACCTGTAATAATCTGGAAAACCAAAATAAAGAGAAGGAAAAAAAAAAAAAAAAAAAAAAAAAAAAAAAAAAAAAAAAAAAAAAAAAAAAACCACAGTAGAACCCTGGTCTAGTCATAAATACTAGAGAAACCCCATTCCACCAAATAACTGACCTATGAGCTTTGAAAATAAGCATCAAGGGGAGTTTGGAGGCTCCTAGGATTGCAGGAGATTGGAGGGCAGACAGCTGGGGCTGCCCTTGACCCTGGGCGGGCCACTTTTTCTTTAAAGGGTATCCAAGTGTGGATCAGAGGAACTTGAAAGAGGTCCTTAGGCAAAGGATAAATAGCAGTGCTATATGCTATTCTTTCAGCTCATCTGTAAATCTGAAATTGTTCCTGCATCTTTTGCATTTTATAGATCTATTTTTCCTGTTGTTCTGATCCTTTATACAATAAACAGCCATTGGAAATATCGTAACCAGCCACAAATATCAGTTCTAATCTCCGTGAACATCAAATTTGTTGCCACATCTTAAGATATACCTTATCTGCCTCCCCTTTCCTGTCTTATTAAATCCAATCCATGCTTGGCTCCTTTCTCTATAACCATGCATGGGACAGCATCTTTGCAAATACATTTTTTTTTTACCAGGGGCCACTCTTTCCCTGTCTCTTCATTTGGCTATCTTGTCCTCGTCCTTTAGTTCCTTTCTCAGGCCACATCTTACCTAATCAGGGGTCTTCTCTAAATACCCTACTCAATGACAAGAACCTCACTCTATCTCATGAGTGCATGTAGGTCTCAGAGAAGTAGATTGGCTGTGCTTATACACTCATTTATTCAGGTGTCTGTTTTCTGTCTCACTCTCCTTTAGGTTCTTTGAGTTCTGTAAATGCTTCTGTCTTGCTTGTTTACAATTGTAGCTTCGGAGCCCAGTACAATGTCAACAATCCAGAGCTAATCAGTAAACATTGCTGAATTCACATCTGCACCAGTGTGCCTGGGATCTCCCTCTTCGCATGTTTCAGTCAACCACGTATCTCCAGCAACTAATCTCATGTTCAGTGCCCGTTGGTCAAAAGGAAAAAAGAAGTAATGAGTACATGAATGAATGAAAACAGTTCAATGAAAGAAGGTATGCTCATGAAGAGGTGGTATTTACATTGAAGAAATCATAGCCAGTGTTTATAATTTGAATCAACCACTAACTCAAAATTTTAGATACCTTGAGAAAAATTTTAGGACAAATGTTGCATCTCACCTTTCTCCAATGATCCCATGTAAGTGATAAACAACCCACCTCCATTCAAGGCAAAAGAACAGAGTGAAAATGTTCCTCATCTTTCACTTGCCTTCAAATTCCAACAACAAAATATCATAACTTTCAAGTTCTGAAAACTTCAATGTCTTCTCTCTAAAATGAGGTCAGGATGACTAAAGTATCTGATCAGAAAGGCCGAGAAAGTACATTTTATTTTGTTTGGTACTCCTACCATATAGAATAAATTCCCGGGGCTTAACAGAACATATTTTGACAAACGAAAGAAAAGCGATTTTGTAAAGCATTAAAACACCCTAGGTAGCCATCTTGTCCAGAACTTGAAATCTGCTCTGTAGGAATATATGTCAGGAGACAGGGAGAGCAGATCAAGCTGTCACTCCATCGTTATTCCTTGAGGGCTTACTGAACTGGAGATACCAGGAGGCACCCGGGAGGTGGCAGAGACAGGAGAGAGTGATCCTGTCTGATCCAGCCCCTGTATTTCGTGAACACGTGTGCATGTGCATTTACCTGGTTAGAAATGTGTTTCGGAAGTTGACTATTTTGAAGACCTCATAAGACAGTCTTAGCAATGATGTAATCTTGTGGGGTGGGGCATGGGGGTGTCATGGTGTGATAGATAAGATATCCTAAGTTTTCCATCAGTGTTTTCCTAGAAGCCAAGATTTGCAGCTACAGGGTGAAAGGGTGTTAGGCTCAGCATCTGAGAGGTAAACTTGATCCCTGAGCTAGAGTTTGGAGATCATACCACTGAGGTGGGAATGTGTTAGACAGAAAGTTATAAACACCCCGCACTTCACTCCATGTCTCTGAAGGTCTTTAGAGCTTATTCATTTTCTTTTTTTTTTAGTATATTTTATTGATTATGCTGTTACAGTTGTCCCAATTTTTTTCCCCTTTGCCCCCCTCTGCCCAGCACCTGCCTTCCCTCCTGTGGTCCCACCCACCCCCCTTAGTTCATGTCCATGAGTTGTGCATGTAAGTTTCCTAATTTCACCCTTTTCTATATTATTCTTAACTCCCCCGTGTCTATGTTGTATGCACCAATTATGCTTCCTAATCCCTGTACCATTTCCCCATTTCTCCTCCTTCCCTTTCCCAGCTGATAACCCTCTCGATGATCTTCATACCTATGATTCTGATCCTATTCTGGTTGTTTGCTGAGTTTGTTTTTGTTTTTATTTTTATTTTTATTTTTAAGGTTCTGTTGTTGATAGGTATGAGTTTGTTGTCATTTTAATGTTCAGAGTTTTGATCTTCTTTTTCTTAAGTAAGTCCCTTTAACATTTCACGTAATAATGGCTTGGTGATGATGAACTCCTTTAGCTTTACCTTGTCTGGGAAGCACTTTCTCTGCCCCTCCATTCTAAATGATAGCTTTGCTGAATACAGTAATCTTGGTTGTGGGTCCTTGCTTTTCATCACTTTGAATACTTCTTGCCGGTCCCTTAGAGCTTATTCATTTTCAATCTTCACAATCTTTACAGATGGGAGGCAGAACAGAAAGGGAAGTCAGCAAGGTCAACGTTTCCACTCAAATTTGCTCTCAGTGTAAGGAATATTTCCTGAATTCTAATCCATGGTGACTGGTTGCTAGGTTTGGTTCTGCTACCCTCCCATTGACTTATACAACCCAGAGAATCTGTATGTCATAAAATGCTGACTGTATAGAGATTAATCTGTGTATTATTTTTCGTACATTGGTCACAACTCTGAGAACCCAGCCAGGGCCTGCAAGTCAGACTGAAGGCTACACATACCAAAGTTACTGGGTGGGCTGAGTGGCAAGTTCTCCACTGGCAGGGAGAACTGGGGTTACTGAATTAAAAGGAAAGAAACAAAGGGCAGATGCTTGCATCCCATTCCTCATTTGTATTATATCCTCCATAGGTGAGGCTTAGGAGTGTGGATATTCCAAAGCTCCATAGCTACTTCTACGCAAGCACTGAGGGGTGAGGACAGGTGGTGTGGAGTCTGCTCTACCTTCTGCATCATAAAATGCAGGTTGGTGGGCCAGGGAACCACAAGGGACCCTGACAATGGATTCTCCTACAATCTAGTCTAAACTGGCTGAATCAAAGTACCTAAGGCAGGATCGGAGGACCCATACACTGAACACGCACACGACAGTGGTTTGCAGAAGTGGGCAAGTCTCAAGGATTAAAGCAGTAAAATGAAAAGAGGGTGGAGACAGGAGTCAGCCCTGGGCTTACGAAGAACAGGCAATGCTCAGACAGAGCTTCCTGTGGGTCAGTCCCTGTTGCAGGCACTTTGCAAATAATAAGTCATTACATTGACTTCTCCTGACAATCCTCAGCGTCCCATTTCCCCGATGAGGGACCTGAGGCAGAGAGCGGTGGAGAACTTGCCCAAAGCCACAGAGCCGAGGGAGAGCAGTGCTGGCATTTCATCCTAAACCGTTTGCTTATAGACACGCAAGCTGTGAATCATGATGTTGGACAGCGTCTGCTCTTCACTGGATGTGCAACTGTAGGCCATTCCTTTCAGAGTCCAGCGCTTTCATTTCTTTGTTTATTCACACCTGTTTTGCCCAAGCTTTTGAGGATTAAATGTGAAGGTGATTAGCATATGCTAATGATAAGAAGAACTAAAACATTGCTTGCAGTAGCCAGAAATCTCTTGGCATTCTTGTATACTTTTCTCATGGAATCCTTCATGAAACTCCACATGGTAGATACTATGATACTCTAATTTTAAAGATTAGGGGACCGAGGCACAGAGAGGTAAGATGTCCAAGGTTCCACAGCTGGTGAGCAGCAGAAAATGGGATGAGTAGGTATCCAAAGACTGTTGAAAGAAGGGCATGAACTAACGAAGCAACTTTTTAAATGTCAAGACCGCAGAGGCCAGGGCCTTCATCGCTGGCTATATTTTCTAACAACTCCGAGAGTGAAATATTAACTCATTTAATTTCCAGCCTGCACCCGAGTATTGCCCCAGTTATCTTCCCAGCCCTCTCTTCTTCTGCTTTAATATCCAACTTTGTTCACCTATTTTAACGTAGAAAAAATCGAAAGTAGAAGCATGACTCTTGTTTATGGAAGGGGACACTGGAGCTGGCTTTGGACTTGGAGGGCTGCCGGGGCCTGAGTTTGCTTCATGCTGTGAAATGGGAATTCCTGCTCATCTCCCCAAACACAGGGATAGTCTTGGTGCGGGGATCTTGTTTCTTTCGTTGAGGAGGGACATGCACGCCATCTGGAACCGGCGCTGGGCAGGGGTCCCAGCGATGGAACATACACATCTCTGGTTTCACCCCAGGCTAGAGAATGAGCCGCTCCCTCCGTCTCGAGGGGCCCAGGTCGGGGTCAGCACTTTGGATTCCTAGTCAGGACCCCGCCCAGCTGACCTGCAGGGACCACCGCAGGTCTCTGTGTCCTAGATAGTCAGTTCCCCCATCTGTCAAATGAGCTTTGGACTCTGTTGTTTCCTGAGGCCTATGCGTGGCTACAGTCACAAATGCACTTACATGTCCAAGGTCATGTATGCTTCTAATTTTCATTATAATTGCCACATTATTAGTTTCAATTATATATAATGTATACTTGAAAATATATATTAAACAGCCCGCAAAATATTATATATATCATATATTATATATATGACATATGTGTATTGTGATTTATGTTGAAATAATCTTCATCAAAGGCTATTCCTGGAAACTTTGTTTGGACTCAGATCCTTTGCATCAAGAAATATGTGCCTTATTCATCTTATGATTAGTTGTTACTGTTACTACCCCTGAATAGATGTTATCAATCAGCACTTCACTGGAAATTAAACTTCTTAATGCACGATTTTGACCTTTTTCTTATGAATTAGTTACCTACATGTGTTTGTCACGTGGTTGTGACTTTCATTCACCAGAGGAATTGAATGATTTAAAGGTAGTTTTACAAAAGGGAAGGAGACACAGTTGTAACCCAGAAAAACCCAGGCTGAATATGTACACTGATAATCTTTCACGTAATCAGTCATTTCTACTTTCATTCTTGCCTTTTCAGATGTTTCTTTTCCTTTCATGCCAACTTCCTGATGAAGCTGCTGCTAAAGCCACATGCACTGGTGTCTTTGAGATGGAAAACCTTGTGTAACTCAAAAGAGCCCAAATCCAGTTGGCTGGGCACATGCGCCCGGAACACAAAAGAGGCAGCCTTCTAAAAATAGAGTCTGATGAAAGCTCACATCCCATCTTTTGAGAAACAGATAAGCTTTGGGTTTTTAGAACTTCAGAATCAAACGTTTTGTCCTGATCCTTTTTATCAAACAAAGGTAGGAAATATGGGAACAGTATCTTAAAAGGGGGGACAGAAGTGGGGCCACTTCTTCAGGACAAACGTTTTGTCCTGATCCTTTTTATCTAACAAAGGTAGGAAATATGGGAACAGTATCTTAAAAGGGGGGACAGAAGTGGGGCCACTTCTCTGTCTATTAAAATGATCTCCTTCGAGGTGAAGAGTCAGACTCACTGAAAGGTCATATCAATATCATCGGAGCATCCAGGTAGCCACCCTGCGGGCTGATGGCACTTCAGCCTTCAGTCCTTCGGTGACAGGCGACATTGTATCAGTGATATATGTTTAGTAGAGATGTGGTCTCATGTATTTTCGGAGGGGGGTCTGCAGCCTCACTAAGGCTGTTGCATGCGTTTCCCATGCTGGAGCTGGCTCCTCTGGACAGGAAGCTGGGGTTGGGGGAGAGAGACTGGCGGACAGTAAAGACCAGCTGGAACGCACAGGAATAGACAGAAACCCACATGAGTTCTCACAGCCTCTGACCACCAGGAACACAAGCTGGACCCTCCACTACACGGCCCAGGAGTCAGAGAAGGTTGGGGAGGAACCAGGGAAACTGGTCATCAGCTGACCCAGCGCCTTCACTTCATCCCTCAAATCTCACACCAGAATCTCCCCGTGACCTTCCCTGGCTACACCCCTCCAGAGAAGAGGATGCTGGGAAACCTAGTTCAGCCTGGTCACACTGGGACCTACAAGGCCAACACATGTGTGGAAATGTAATGGAAAGGCGTCCGGATCATCACCCTTTCACTCCCAGAAAGCCCTTGGGCTCCATATGCAAATTTGTCCACTTTCACCCAAACTGTAAGGCGGAGAAAAAGATCTCACCCTGAGAAAAATGGATGGTACTATCTCTAGAAAATGAGACAAGCAAATATTGTTGAGTGCAAGTTTCCTTATTTAAATACACATTTACATACATAGATATCCACACACATAGGTACTCACACATACACATGCACACAATACATACTTACCCACATGCACACACACAAACATGCATACATAGTTACACACATGCAAACATACAAATTAAAGTTTTACCTCACTGGGCACCATTCTTCAAATAATAATTAACAGCAGGAAGACAAAAAAGGCATTGCTTGGAAAGGTTATTTTGTCAGTAATTTCAGCTGAGTATTCTGTAGTTAAGATTTCCTGCAAGCAAGAAAGGTTGCGGTGGAGTGAAATTTATAATTCCATTGCATGCAGGAATTATAAAACACCTTTCCGTGCGCACATATATAACACACCCTTGCCCATCAGTATTGAACCTGGGCACTGCCAGAGGTGTCTACATTTCACATGACAAACAACAGATGGAGAAAAACATCGCCCCACCTAAGCTCTCTGGGTGTGAACTGTGATTCATTAAGAGGAAATTAAGGGTCGTAAATTGTTAGCACTGTACCAGGATGTACTAAAGATGATGGATGGATGGATGAATGGATGGATGGATGGCTAGGTGGATCAGTAGGTGGATGGATAGTGAATAAATCAACAGTGCATTGTCATAGGAAAGGCATAAAGGAATTCTGTAGAATTAGAATTCAGATGACATGAAGGAGGAAGATAATCAACACAGAATATCAAAGTAACATTTCTCCTTGGAAAATCATTACACATTTGAAGACTGATGTTAGCATGTAAAGGATTAATGTGGCCTCTCATGGACACTAGGAAAGAATGGCCAAACTGGTTTTATTTCGGTTTTTAAAAAAAATTAAAATTTTGTCCATTAAATCAATAGAAAGCCAGGAGATGGTGATTAGAAAAGTTATCACAGCCCTGGCTGGTGGCACAGTGGATAAGGCACCAGTCTGCAAACCCAAAGGACGCTGGTTTGATTTTCCAGCTAGGGCACATAACCAGGTTGCAAGCCAGGTCTCTAGCCATGTCCCTGGCTGGAGGCAGGTGAAAGGCAACCATACTTTGATGTTTTTCTCCCTCTCTGCCTCTCTCCCTTCCTTTCTTTCTGGAAATAAAAAAAGAAAAAAAAAAAAGGAAAGTTATCACAGCCTTCCCTCAGCTGATTTTACAGATGGCTTGGAGACTGCAGGGCAATCTATTTTGCATTTAAAATGTTCCTGTTCTTGATCAAATCATATTTGCCTCAGTTCATATCCAATTCTATTCTTTTCATCTTCTTTTGTTTTAAGAAAAAATATTTATAGCAACTTCTTATCTTGAAAATAAGCTCAGAAAATGTTGCTTTCATTCAGAAGTACTTATTGTATTTTTTTTAGCACTTTAATTCACAACTTTGGGACCATTGGGGAATTCTCTCTGTACTTTAAAATATAAAGTCGTACAGGGTTTGTATCACCACTGGCAATTTGAGAAGAAAAAAAAAAAAGATGCCAGTAAACATTAAAACTGGTTTTAATACACTAGAATCATAATCCAATTAATTATTATGAATGTTCTTCACATATATTTGTGAAAGTTCCTTTGAAATTGTCATTGAATTTAAGAGAAATCTAACAAGTTTCCCTTGTTTATCTAAGTAAAACAATCACTGATGCATTATGGCTCTTCAAATTGTAATTCTTCAGTAATATTTGGGTCCTGAGACTATAATAATCTATATCATAAAGGCTGTAAAAGATAGTTGTTTTATTGAGTTTGGTAAAATCAATGGTCAGAGTGATTTGCTGGTGAAAATGAGAGAAAAATCAAACCACAATCATGACTATGGTTAGTTTCCTGCTGATGAGTACAGAAATCTGCAGCAAAAATTAGCAAGATATTGGGATGAGCGGGAAAGAGGTCCCTCATCTCCCAGATACCAACTTTAGTATTAAGAGATGTCTTTTTATAGTTTCCACTAGGAGCTGGTGGTAAGGAGCAAAGTTGGTTGTGAACACAGGTGTGGTCAACAAAATGCACAAAGTACCTTCACTTAGCAAACTGAACAGATATTAAGAACTTACTCTATACCAGATACCATGCAGAAGAAATACAACAAAGATGGGTTGTGCACCCTCACGGTGCTCACACGTTTCATGGTGAAGACAGACATGGAAAGAGTGAGTTACAATGTAGGAACGTTGTGAGGCTGGAGTCACTATGGGATGTCATCACGTCATTGAGGAAGGATGCCTAACTCAGGATAGGAGGTCAAGCAAAGCTTCCAGGAGGAAGTAGTATCTGTACAGATACCTTAAAGAAGAAGAGGAGGTAGATGGTAAGGACCGTGTGTTCCAGATATAAGGAACAAAGGCCAGAGCTAAACAACAGCATGAGGCTTTGAAAAAAGTGAGAGAATTTTATGGCCAGAGAAGACATGCTGAGGGTGAGAAATATTGAAAACTTCGTCCAGCAAGGCCCATGGTGACCAGACACAAAGAACCTGGTAAGCCAGGAACAGGGAGCGGCATGTGCAGACTTTCATTTTTGAATATTCACTCCTTTTTAAAGCATGGTATCTGGATTGGAGTGGAGAAGAAGAAGAGAAAAAAAAAAAAATAGAAACGCTTTTAGAAAACAAGTGAACTGGACCCTGATACCAGATATCAGAGGTGGTACAACAGCAGCAGCAAAGCAAAGGAAAATGGATGAATCTTTGAGAAATACATAGAATATGAAGTCAATGGGTCCTGATGGTTGACTGGCTGCATGAAACGAGAAGCAGTCACATGTGAGGTCTGGTGTCCGGTTGGTCCCTGGATGTCTGGTGGTGGCCGTCCATGAAAAGTGGGTCACAGCATGTGAAACTGGCCCTTCCTTCCTTTTTTCCCTCTTTCCTGCCCCTGCCTCCCTTCCTCTTTCTTTTCTTATTTTATTCTTATATTTTCTTCATCAATATATACCCTTCATTTTTCAGATACATGAACTGAGTTCAGTTTTGGGCTTGCTGAATTCTAGATGCCAGTGAATTTTCTAAATGCAGAAAATGTAGTTGGATTCAAAGATTTGGAGCACAAAGAAGACCAATGGGCTGGGGACTGGGATGTGAGAACGGGAAGATATATTTAATAATTTAGCCCATGGACATGAAGGAGGTTACTCAGGGAAGGCAGATAGAGGGAAAACAGAAACTAGATTGCTGTCTTCATGTCCTATAACCCAGTGAGGAAAACTGAAGTACAATGTTCACTTCCATGACTAACAGCATCTGTTTTATCAGCAGGACTTTTGAATTCATTGACTAGTTATTGAGAAGACAAAACCACAGAGAAAAACATCAGAGGGCTAATGAGAGATCTAACAACTTGGGATTTTTGGTGTATATTTTATTCTCCTCTCCATGTTTAAGAATAATATTCTGTGAGGACAAATAAAAGGTTAATGAGTTAATACCTAAAATTTCTTAAGCCTGTCAGAGAACAGCAACAAGTGAGTTTGGGATAAAATACATCAAATAGCTAAACGTTATTTATGGGGTCAATGTGACGTCAATTCAAATCTCAAGGTCACCTCTCAGCATCTGAGAGAATGTGCAGAGAATAACACCTCACAGTTACCTGTGAATTGGGATCGTAATACCTACGCCCAGTACCAACTTAAGGATAAAGCAGATGATGTTTGCAAGAAGCTCAACGGTTAATGAAGGTTTGCTGTTTTCCTTTTCTTACTTTTCTGCGTTAGTGCTACTGATATGTTATGAAGTCCATCTTTTCTGGTATTTCAAAAGAAGAATTTTCCTGTCATCATTTGGAAAAAAGAAGTCTATCTGCACAGAATTGGCACAAGGGGTTGTTTAAGGTCAGAGTTTGAACCCAGAGAAAACAATAAACTTGTAATTGCTTGACTTTATAAAGAGGAACATCATCCATCTGTATAACTTTTGATGTGGAATTCAGAGGAAAAGATGGCTTAGTCCTCATTTAGAAGGAGAAATCGCAAGGACAGGGCCACTCAGCCACCAAGTTCCTTAAGGCTAAACTCGGATGTTGACTTTTAACAAGGAGGATAAAAGCACGAAAG
Organism: Noctilio leporinus; assembly: GCA_004026585.1. Classification (NCBI taxonomy): domain Eukaryota; kingdom Metazoa; phylum Chordata; class Mammalia; order Chiroptera; family Noctilionidae; genus Noctilio; species Noctilio leporinus. The sequence continues at coordinate 38,622 of PVIW01009562.1, read as the reverse complement.
GACTTTTATATAACATTTTTCAATATTTGATTTATCTTGAGTATTCAGGTTCAGGAGGGTGAAACAAGGTATCTGGCATTATAAGAAAGTTTTTGCCACAATAATATGGCATTTGTCAATAGGCTCTTGTTTAGAGAGTAGAAACACAGCCCCTTCTGAATCTATAAAACCAACCACCTGTTTCCTGAAGTCAAGAACACATCCCTCCTTCCTGCTATGCCCTTGGAAAACAGCAACCTGTGTATTTAAAACACTCCTATATTTGACAAGCTCATTTAACTTGGAGTATCTCATCACTTGCATATACAAGTAGGTTTGGGGGTTATAAGCCACTGATTCACCCTCTCTATAGCCTGCCTAGAGGGTAAAGGCCTCAGTTTCCTCGTTTGCAAAGTGAGGGGGGTGGGGTGGCTAATATTGCACATCCATAGGGTTATTGGGCAGTGAAGCAGCGAGGTCATCACATGGCCTTAAGTGTGATTACAAACACAATTTAACAACAACAACAAAAATATATTGGCACATTTAAGGATAAACTTCATGATTGTTCAATTTTATTTAGGTGAAAAATCTCTCATGTGTGTAATATTTTTGAGTAAATATTTACTTAGAATATTTTGTTAAGCCATAGCTATTAATATTTCTATTGACTCTCTCATTGCTATAAATATTTATATTTAGCTCTCTGTGGAGAATAGAGTAATATAGAATAAACGGAATGAACTCCCACAACAGGTTCCATGTATTTTCATGCCAAACACAACAGGAATAATAACTAATCTTGGATGTAGAGTTTGCTCTTTTAACAAAATATATGAATTCGAAAGACATCTGAAATCCAGGATAAGCTATACAATGTAAGTGCACTTTCCCGCTCTCTAAGGATAGCCCAGCTGAATTTCAGGATTGTCTAGAAAATGTTTTCTTTAGAATTAAATAATAATGTCTTCAGTATATTTTCTTATCCCTGTTTTAGATACAAAGGTACACGGAGCGAAATATAAAACTTCTAATGGTGTAATTCTAAGGGGTTCTGCACTCAATTCTACCCTGAGGGGGTGAGGAGGCTTCCCCACTCCCTTCCTCCACACAACAAATCCCTGGACATCAGCTGGGTACCCCACAACTCAACACAATCCGGCACTCTACCCCAAGACAGCGTCAGACCCCCCCAGTGTAGGGGGTCAGTCCTACAACCTTGACCCTCGCCCCACTTCAAACACCAATGGCAGCTTCTGATATCACCTGTGCTTCTGACTGACCAGCTGCAGGTTGGAGGTTCCAATTGACCACTGTCATTGATTTGCTGGAGTGGCTCAGAGAACTCAAGAGAAACATCGACCGCCAGTTTGTTGTGACGGAAGGGATGCCTAAGCAGGTATGAGGAAAGAATGTGGAGCTTTGGAGCTCTCATATGGAGCACCCACTCTCCGTAAATATACATGTGTTCACCAATTTGGAGGTACCCCAAACCCCATCCTTTTGGGTTTGTATGAAGGTTTCATGAGATAGGCCTGATTGATAAACTCAGTTGCCATTGGCGACGGAATCTAACTCCAGTCTCCCTCCCCTCCCTAGAGGGGTCTAATTCCATGCTTGGTTCTATTCTGTGGGGGTCTGGGGAGGGGGAGGGATAAGCCTAGTACATGTTACTCATTTATTCTGTTGAGGCTGAATTAGGAATCCCTTATTCACTTTTCTGCATGGGATATAATGTTTATCATTTAATTGGTGAACATTTAATAATAAAAATAACAATAGCACAAACAGGTAATGCATATGGAATAATTACTATGGGCTTAGACACATCTCTAATGCCATACTGGTAAGTGCCTCAAGAGTCAAGTCTTGTTAAGTTCTTTGTAGAGAAGTGAACCTTGAGACTTCATTGATCTAGAGAGAACAGATATATTACTTAAGAAAACATATCTTGGAAATGGAATAGTCTAAATTTGAAGTATCTTATCCCCAAAACACACATGATACAAACGACTGTTTATTTTCTTTGTCAGCTAAGTGCTTTGTGTTTCTCTCTTACTACTTTTAATGGACACCTACTACGTGTAAGAACAGGTTGACTTCTCTCCAAAGTTATCTTTGAACTCTTGCTACCTCCTTCACTCTGGATACATTCATTTTCTTTAGACAGAGACTTTGCATCAAAATGTCTGCCAAATTCTGATTCCGACAGCACAACTTTCATTTTTCATCTCTGAGCCTTGACTTAGAGATACCATGAAATATGCATGGGTACTTGACTCAGCTCAGCCATGGCTTTGAATAAATAGGTGCATTCTACCAAAATATATTGTTTCACCCAGGTAGCTACAAAGCCTATACATGACCCTTTTATCCTAAGCCTTCTCATTCAGGAAAAATGTCCAAATTTAATGCAAAAAACCACGGTTTATTCAAAGGCCTTTAAATGATTGCCATCTAATTGAAACTAAAAATGAAAGGCATCTTATCCGGGAGCTACAGATCACTGGAAATCAGGAGGTAAATGGTTCAGAGCAGTAATTCATTAAACATTGTACTGAACACCTGCTTTCTTTTTTTGTTTAACAAATATTTATAGATCGCCTACTGTGTGCAGAAAAACTTGGCCCAGCACTGGGGAAAGCAGTGATGAAAAATTAAATAGAGTCCTGACATTCCCTCCCAAAAATCTTAGACCTTCTGAGTACAATGTGCGAAGTTCTCTGCCCGGTTGGAGGCCACCAGCCTGAAGGTGATGGTGGTGGTGATGTGACAAACATGACTAACAGTCACGTGATCATCAGGTCTCAGCCTCTGAGTTGACAACATATTTTAGCAAACCCTCACTCGAGACACAGGAAGTGAACCTTGAATGTGACTTGCCCAAGGTCATGATTCTTTTATGACAAAGCTGAGGTTAATGCTGGTTGTAGGATTTCAGATCTGCCCTCTGAACGTGCATCATGACCCCCGTAAGTGACAAATGCTCCAGCCATGATGGCAACTGAATTGTTTGAAAATGATGTATTTACAATGTTTATCAGTTTTCATCTTCCTAGAAGGAAGTCCTATCCTTGAAATTCTGATTTTTTTTCTCTCTTCTCCAGCTCTATTTTTCTTCTTTCCTTCACCTTAAAAACCACTGAAATGTCATGTGTTGCTTGAAGAATCAAATCTAACCTCTGTCAAAATACCTCCCAGGTCACTCATAATCCGACTCATCACAGTTCTGAAATAATGACAGGCTACTCTGCCATTTGCCCCATGGACAGAAGTAACCATGACTTTCTATGTGTCTTCCTCAGTGCTGGGCTCCTGTCCCTCTTATTGCGAGCTGTCCCCACGCTGGGAACTTGGCCTCCTGAACTCAGCAAGGCTGGCCCCTCCTCAGTCTGAGTTCAGGTCACCTTGGCCGAGGCTTAAGGCTTCCACGTATCTTTTCGGAGAAATGCAGTCCAACCCATCACACCCTTGCTGACAGCTGAGAAAACTGAGACCCAGCTGGAGGAATTTGACTAGAACGACACACCCAGCAAATAGAAGAGACTAAATTCAAAGCCAGCCTTTCTGATGGAAGAGTCTGCTCTCCCACAATGAGGCTCACAGCTTGTGTAGAAATCCTATGAAACTGGGTAGGGGGTGGAATTTCCGGCCCATCAGAGGATGGATCATACAGCCTGGGCAGGACCTCTGGAGAGCACTGGGCAAGATGTGAGTGGTTGCTTGTAAGAACTGGGTGTCATGCAGGGTCATGGGGAAACAGAAGAGATGGGTAAAAACACCTTCAACAGGGTCTGGGGCACGTATACAATTGTTTTCACTGAGAACCAGTGTTTCTGCCATTTGGTGCTAAGGGTTAAAGGTACAAAAAGTTGAGCTAATACCCTGAAAATTCCTCCTTACCAAAGAAGCATCCTTCCTGAGATGCCAGTCGCATCTCTGTTGGTAGGTGGTCCTCACACCTCTGTTCCAATGAGATGGACACCTGTATTCATCTTTCCTGCATCTTCATCCATAGTGTTTGCCTTTCACTCTCCTTTGGGATGTCCTGAGTTTTTCTTGTCCTTGATAATCCAACTCAAGCCCCACCTTCTCCAGTGGACTAGTTCCTTGGTGCCTCTCCTCTGGAAATCCCTAAGCAAGATTCTATGTAACATCCCCTGAGAGACTTTCATCTTGTTTTCACAGTGTCCTGTGCAGAAGTCTTACTTCCCCATTGGATTTTAAACATGTTTTGTAGATCTCTGTGATACCCAGGACAATACGGGGCACAAAGTGATTTTTAGAAACACAGCCATTACCTAGAGGAGCTTCCTCAGAGAACAGCAAAGTCCTCTCGGGTCAGAAATCTAGTGTGTTTAGAGTTATTTTTAGGCAGAACTGAGGATTAGGAAAGGACTTTCTCTGGTACGCGTGGTCCTTTATGATGCCTTCTGGAAACTAATGACCAAACTTTGCATAATAGAAACAGTGCACAAAGTATAATTAAGTATAAGAAGACAACAAAAACAGTCTGCAACCCAGCCACCTGAGGATTACCACAATTTTTGCATACACTTCAAGATACGTAGTTTTTTCCCATAGAACAGAATGGGAATATATGAGACAGACTTTCTGTAATTGTCTTTTTTTACTTACTATTTCATGAGCACCTAACCATATTAATAAACATATTAAAATTCTCCCCTTTAAAGAGCTGAACAGCATTCTATTTTATGAATGGAGCATCATTTGCGTTGGCTATTTCAATTCCTTATGTCTCACAAATATCACCTACTTGCTACATGATGGGCTGTGTTCTGAGGACCAGAGTCATGGTCTGAGCCCAACAAACTCCCTGTCCACCAGGTGCTTATCGTTGGTCTAGTGAAGAAGTTTCTCATCCATGTTTCTTGCCAAGTCAGGGATCCTAAGCTGGGGTGATTTACAAATGCTCTTACAATACAGGCTCCCTGCATAGAAGCTATAATGGGGGGAATCACTTCGCTCAGAACTCTGTTCTCCTTTACCACCTTTGTCAACCTTTTGAGTTCTGGAGGCCACCAGTTAGAACCTACTCTTTAAACAAAAGCAAGATTATTAAATAATAGAATTGTAGGCACCAAAGGATATGAGAGAAGCTGAGTGGGCAAAGGGATGGAAAAGGTCTCCAGGTCTCTGAATATTAGTTGTTGGATTGGTCTTTAGTGCCCTGGACTGGATGCTGATAGTGGGGACTTGGAGATTACGGCAGGCCAAGTATAGCTGCATTACGGAAAGGCTAACTCAAGTTCCCTTTCTCCTTATTGCTGTGACTTTTGAAAACTTTTCTTCAGACAGACAAGTATTGATCCGAGTGTGAAAATCAATGTTTTATATTTATATTTTATGAAGGAAAGTAAGTTATTTCATATATACTTCGAAAATAAATTTTGTCTGACTTAGAAAGAGGGTAGATAACTTACAGAGGACATGGTGAAAATGACACAGGTGTCCATGTAACTGAATAATATATCTTATGAACACGAATTTGGTGCCAGAGTGAAATTATATCATTTATTAATATATGGCTTGGTAAACATGTGTATCCAAACTTTACCCTAAAAATTCTTTTCTTGAAGAAAAGGATAGGGGGTGGAGAGGGTAAAAAGAAAATATTAATACAACCAAGACAAAATTTTATTACAATTTCAAAAAATAAACCTTAGAGAAATTAATGATTTCTGTTGATTGCACTGTCACAACTGATAAAAATTTAAATTGGTTTTATTGGCTTTAAAAGATTTTACCTCATAGAATGTAGACATATATGGGTTGTTAAAGGTAATTGTTATAAAATAGGTAGTTGCCACCAACATTTAATAATGGTTTATATTTGGGAAAGGGAAGAGTTGCTCTATTATTTTCTTTAGTATTAAATAAGACACATTTTTAAATGATAAATGATCCCACTTAATGATGGCCTTGAATATATAGGCTGCACAAAAATGTAGACAGCCAATATCACTATCACATAGGGTGAAACAGCCAAGTAATAATTTTTATTTTCCTTTTCACTTTGTGCAGCAAAATTACTACAATGGAGATTTTACATGCAACAAACAACAATACAGTCTTTCTGATTCTTTCAACCTGAAAAATTCAATGAGTAAACAGAAAATCTCTTGTAGTCAACTATAGTAAATCAAATATTTTATTTCCTAGAAAAATAGAAACATTTATATAGTACATTTATAGCTAATGAAACAGCACATACTTATCCTCCAAAATTGAGTATATGTTTTAATATTTGCACTTGATATGTTGCTTAGTATTATGGAATATGACTTGGCATGTTATTTATATTCTCTAAGACTCATTTTTCCTGAATGGGGAAGAAAATAAAACAGGAAATACAATATCAATTTCTCAAGTTTATTGTAAGTTTATATAAACTAGAAAAAGTAACATGGCTTTTCATAGTAACTGGTATCCAGGGGTACAGAGATACTAATGGCATGTTTTTAAAAGGAAGCCCTAGCTTCTTTGAATTAAAGCTACATATGTTTACATTAATAAATCTTGGAAACAATTTGTTGATTCATTAGGGGAACAATGGCAAGAAGAGGATATAATTAGAGGACAACCCAAGAGGCATCTGTCCATGTGGGCAATGAAGTGGCTTAGTAGGGACCATGAGTACTTGCTGTATCATCCTTTATCATTAGTTAATTCTTTATTAAAGAATATAATTAACCCCTGGCAGTGTGGCTCAGTTGGTTGGTCATCATCCCACAAAGCAAAAGGTCACTGGTTTGATTCAGGGTCAGGGCACATACCTGGGTTGCGGGTTCTGTCCCATTTGGGGCATGTATGAGAGACAACCAATCAATGTTTCTCTCTCACATTGATGTTGTACTCCCTCGTTCCTCCCTCCCTTCCCCTCTTTCTTAAAAGAAATGAAATCTTCTTTAAAAAATGAGTGTAAGTATAAAGTTGAACCTACTCCCTATTTAGTGAATATCAGAAAAAGTGACCAATTTCTGCTATCTTTGTTTCCATACTGCATAACACTTCACACTTGATTTGCACTCCAGTGGGCAAAAGTTGATCTCACTCTGTATAATTCTGCAGCATAGTAGATAATTAGAATATTCTTCACATATTGTTCTGTGTGTTTACATGGTGATTTTTATTACCAACAAGATTTTTTTTAATGTTGATTACCATTGTAACTATCCCCGCTGCATGGACCTTTGTAATCAGGTGTTTATCTCTCTGTTTAACTTTGGTAGCCCTAAAAACAATAGAAATAGTATTTTTAATATCACAAGAGAATAGTGAAATTTATTGTCAGACACTCAACAACTGATGAGAATTTCTGAGATTCCAAGATCATAAGTTGCCTTCAGTTCACATATGCATGAAACCTTTACAAGACCCTGTTCATGAATTTCAGAAAGGTATGTTTTAGGTTTGCCACATTACTGGTTAGAAAAAGCAAGATTTTTGCATAACTTAAGTATAATGCTCATGATATAAGCAAGGCTGGGCTTCCAGTTAATACCCCTAATTTCTGTTTTTTCCCTAAACAGAATCTTAAATAAACATTTCACTTGATTGACAGCCAGTAGGTGTTACCTTCTCACTTGAAAATGGATTTTAATTCAAACTTAACAATGTTAAAGTACTACTTCTCAATAATTAGACTTAATTGGTTTAAGGATTTAAATGCAGCCTTGAGACTGAACATGTTTCAAATTGTGTGTATTTCACAACTTTTTAAGATTTTATTTATTATTTTTCAGAGAGAGGGTGGGAAGAGGGAGAGGCAGAGAGAGAGAGACTTCAATGTATGGCTGCCCTTCACCTGCCTCCAACTGTGGACCTGGCTGGAGACCTGGCTTGCAACCTGGTTATGTGCCCTGGCTGGGAATCGAACCAGCGACCTTTGGGTTTGCTGGCTGGCGCATATCCACTGAGCCACCAGCCAGGGCTTATGTTTCACAGCTTTAAATGGACTCCTGAGACAACAACTGCCAGGGCTGTCTTGCCAGCTGGTACACATTCACGTAAGCAAGAACATTTGAAAGCTCAGTTGCTGATACTTAAAAATAAGATTCAAGCCCAAAGAGAAAACCACGTGTTTCCTATTCTGCTTTCCGGACTGCATAGGATATTAACTTTCTTTAACGCCAGAGGATGACTCTCTGTTGTTTTACCTGTCTTTTTTTAGCACTCTCATGAAATATCTACCAACGACTACGATGCCAAAAACAGAAGCGACAAAAGCAGAATTAGCTGAGTGAGACAATGGAACACTAAACAGCTTCTGCATAGCACAGTAGAAACAACCATCAGAGCAAAAAGGCAACCTACGGATTGAGAGAATATATTCGCAAAGCATATCTGGTGAAGGTTTCATGTTCGAAGTATGTAAGGAACTTCCACAACTCAGTAACAAAAGCATCAAATAGCCATTCCAAATGGGCACAGGGACTTGAATAGGCATTTCTCCAAAAAAGAAGTACAAATGGCAACAGGTACATGAAGAGATGCTCGACATGACCAATCCTCAGAGAAATACCAATCAAAAGCAAAATGACATATTACCTTACACCTGTTACAATAGTTATTTGCAAAGCAAAGCAAAGCAAAACGAATTTTAACACCTTGGTGAGAAGGTAGAGAAACTGAAGCTTTTGTACACTGTTGGTAGACATGTAAAATGGTACTGCCATAATGGAAAACAATATGGCAGTTTCATACACAAAAAATTAAACATAGAACTATCATAATCCAGTGATTCTCCTTCTTGGTATATAGTCAGAAGAACTTAAACCATGATTTTAAAGAAATATATGCATTACCATATACACAAATAACCTGCATGTACATAGATGGATGAATGCATAAAGAAAAATGGTCTACACAGTACAATGGAAGATGGAATATTATTTAGTCTCCTAAAAAAGAAGGAAACCTGGCCATATACAAGAATATGAATCAACATGCAGGAAATTATGCTAAGTAAAATGAGCTAGACATTGAAGGAATTATTACATGATTCCACTTACATGGTATTGTAAAACAGTCAAAGTTACAAAACAGAGTAGAATAGTGGCTACCAGGACTGGGGGCAGGGGTAAATGGGGAGTTGGTGTGCAAAGGCTATCAAGTTTTAGTCATACATGATGAGTAAGTTCTATAGATCTGCTGTACATGAGTGTGCCTACTGCAAATAATATTGTACTATATACTTAAAAGTTTCTTAAGAGGGTAGACCTCATGTTAAGCATTGTTGCCACAATAAAAATATCTACCAATCATCATATTTACCATTTACTAAACATCTCTCATGTTTCAAAGAGTGTCAGATTTTCCCATACATTAAAAATAAGCCTGACATGATCAATTTTAAAATAAGGAAGTGATGATGTGCTACAGAAGGGTGTATCTGAAATCTATATAATTTTATTAACCAATGTCACCCCAATGAATTCAACTAAAAATTGGAAAAAGAAAGAAAAAAACAAGTACAAATAAAATCAAAATGACTATTAAAAAATAACATAAGCCCTGGCTGGTGTGGCTTAGTGGATTGGCACTGGTCTGCAAACCCAAAGGTCACTGGTTCGATTCCCAGCCAGGGCACATAACCAGGTTGCAAGTCAGGTCTCCAGCCAGATCCCCAGCTGGAGGCAGGTAATTCTTCTCTCCCTTTCCTTCTCCCTCCCTGCCCTTCTCTCTAAAAATAATAAATAAAATCTTAAAAAAATAAAAAAGAAAAGAAAGAAGCAAATTTCCAGAAAGTGTGATAAATGTTGCATTTGTTGCATACACTTTTGCCTAGCCCTCTATTTTTATACCATCTCCCCAAAGATGGTGACATGGCCTCTGTTGAACTCACTGTAACACCTTTTGAAAGTGATTTCAAAATTGTCAAACATAAACATGTGATCAAACTTGGATCAATTAAATGAGTTCTCTTGTAGTGTCCTGGTTATGGACATTAAAATTGGTAATGGGGACTTCCATTCGGTCACAGATCAGATATAAGTGAATCTGACATGGACAGCAGCCAACATTTCTATTATGCAGACAAAGATAAAACCAAGTTTGGCAGAAGAAATGAGAGTGGAATATCAAAGAATCCCTCATGACTTTGAATGTTTGGATCTAGTTATAACCAGTTTCATATTTTGGTACAATTGACATTTTGGGCCCAATATTTCTTCATTGAAGCCAGGTTTGGGGTTGGGAGGCTGTCCTGTACTGACTTCTATCTGACACTAGATAACAGTAGTACCCTCTTTCCTACATCTGTGACAATAAAAACTGTCTTCAGACATAGTCAAATTTATCCTGGAAGTGGGGGAGGGATGGGTCAGAAAGGGGGAAAATGACCCTTTATGGAGAACCATTGGGTTTCAACCAAGAATATTATCCACCACTGTATTTGCCAATTCTTGGGTTTTGAAATCTTTTCCATTGGCTCAAACTAATCTGAATCTGCTTTTTGTAAATAATAACTAGAGGGAGATTGTCTAACATGAAAGTGATCAGCCTGGTGCTAAGACAGGGGAGTGTATGTCATAGGAAAACAAGAATTCTCCTCAACACATGCATGGGAGGATACACAGGAGGGGCCCGGACGCTCACAGCTTTACAAGTGAGTTTTCCAGATGGTTGACCCATGAAGCATATCAACTGAGGCATGCTTCCAAAAAAAGGTATCCTGAGCTCCACTATGTTTGGGAAATGATTAGGTAAGCAGGCAAAACTGCTCCCTCTTTTAAAATAGGATGTCTTAGAAACTCTACGAGGATAAGGTGCATTAATAATCACCAATTTCTCACATTTCTTTGGCCCATTTTACAAAGAGCTCCAGCTTACATCTTTCCTGGTTAGCTTTCCGCAGAACTCCATACAGTAAGTGCAGTGGCCAAGGTTGGGCAGACGGAGTGGGGCGTGAAGAATTAAGTGCTGCTTGTACCGGGAGGCATAATGGAAACCTGGCCATGCTGATGGCTTGAAGACCCTGTGATGGGCAGGCTTGTCTGCATTTACAGAGAAGTCGGGGCTTCAATAGGTGAGTCATTAGATGCTTCACCCCACCCCCCACCCCAAGCCATCGAAGAGAATTTATGAGAAGAATGATCCGGCCTGTGATGACTGGGAAACCTCTCTCATGTGGAGACTGGGCTGCAGTGGGAATAAGGCACAGGCAGGGTGACTGCTTAGGGACCACTGAAAAGGACCGCAACAGAAGAGGTGGATATTTCAATCAAATCAGTGGCCATAAAAATGGCTGAAATGGTTCGATATCAGGGATATTCATGCCAAAGATTGCACACTGCTAATCTTCCATCTACTGCTGCCATTTTACACCTCGTGGCTTGACCACTTTAATTTCAAAGACCTGATGGGTTCTTTTCACAGCTACGAGCCCCGAGCCCTGTGCTATGGGAATGTAATGAACATAAGCGTTGTGGCTTGCTTGGAACTTGGCTTCACGAGAGTGAGAAATTTCTTAAAGAAGCCAGTTCTATAAGCTGACAAGAGACTCCACTTTCGTGCGTAAAACATAAAAATACTAACTTATCCTATCCTGATATTTCAACGCCTAGGCACCATTGTCTGCACTGAGCTCCTCTGTGTAGGTCTGTAAGTAGCTTTGAAAGCACCCAGCTGCTCCCTCCTCTCCCTGGGTTAAAATGGTTGAGATAGTCCTGGGCATCTTTGGATCAGAGAGCTTCTGGCTCTGGCTGTCCTTCCCGCATAAATGCTGGGGGAGGAACCTTTGGCTCGTCAGCAGGGCCCTCACAGGGGAGCTCACAGGCTTCCCCGCTCATGCCTGGCAGCATTGGAATACTTGGCTTCATCACCCAAGTTAGGCAATATCTCAGGTGTCCCTGACACGGTTGGCTTGCAGCCCGTGCCCCGAAAAACACTGCGTTAAAGGTGAAAGGCAATTCAGGGAATTTAGATGAACATCCTCTTATATTAACCTGCACCTGCTGCAGGGCCTTCTTGGGTCTCCTTGGAATTGCATTCAAAAATCGGTGTGTTTGTTTACGGGCATTGCTTTATTGAGGGAGAAAGCCTATGAAGTTCATTACATTCTTCAAAGGGTCTGCCCGCAACTCCACCGCCAGAGTTAACAAACTCTAAAGGTGTTTGTTTTGAAAACTGCTTGTCCAATTCCTCCATTCCTGATGCAAATGGGGGTCTCTCATCCTTCTCTGTTCCCACCTCAGAAGTGTCAAGTCCTTTCCAAAATTACCAGGGGCCACAAATCACTCCAATGCCTGGGCTTTCCAGCCCTTGATATTTACCTAGATTACAGGACTCATCCAATTCCATCATGTTTATTTGCTTGAGTGTCTGTTTCCTGGTAGAAATAGGAGGCAGCTGACAGCCAGAACAATGTCACTGATTTGCTCCATGCTTTGCATTAAGGATCACCTGACACACATCAGGGGCACAGAACAAGGCAAGGTCATGATTTCTAATAACTGACTGCATGAACACGTGTGTGCATGTTGAACACGGAGAGGGGAATGCATTCCTATTTCTTCTTCTTACTTGGAGCTGTAATTCAAGGACAGTTTGGTCCTGAAAACAATCCAATATTAAAAGATTCCAGTAACCACACTGAGGTCCTTAGGTCATTGGATATACCACCAGACTCCTGGCATCGCTGCTTCCAGCGGTTTGGGGTCCAGCTGTTCAAGCCAGCAGGTAAAGCAAGGCCCTTACATCAAAAAGGACACAATGACTCATTAGAGCTGAAGTCAGCCCAGAGAGGTTGGTCTCTGCGGGGCCTAACTAATCCCATCTCACCTGGGGAGAAACTGCTGCATCTCAGTGCTTTCAGCTCTGGTCCTCCTTGGGCAGGGACCTCCTGGTTGGAGGGATGACTGCTCATTATTACCCTCCAAGTCTTCAACAGGGCTGTGAGCCATGGCCCCGCCACAGGCTTGCCTAGATTTCCCTCCAAACACATTTATTTTCAGCTGTGGAAGAAATTTACTTTCCTGCACACGGAGAGAGCTATTTCTGGCGAGCGGCTTTTAGCAGATGAGGAAGCGCTATAAACCACTCTGCGCCCCTCACCGCCCCCTTTCTGCCCACGATGTAGAATCTTCAATCACTCAATCTCAGAAGACTTGAGCTGGGTAGAGGAAGCAACATCAAATTCTGCTTGCAGTCACCCAACAATAAAGCTGTTGAGGAGGCTGACAGGAATAGACTTGATTGGCATGGCCACCATCGCGTGTCTGAGATGGTGTTCATGTCTCGGGGAAAGAGAAAGGATCCCACCTTGGACGTGTGGGCCCCTTGGTGAGAACACAGCTCGTCTTACTGTTGGGAGACAAACGGCTGTGCTGGTCGCTCTGCATGTCACAGATATTTCTGCTGGCAGCCTGCGGTGGCAGAATGCTGGGGAGAGCGCTGCTCCAGATGGAAGCAACAGCTAAATGGACCACCAGAAAAAAGCTAGAGGTGGGCAACTGAGAGAGTGGAAGGTGGTCCTCGGTTGAGGGAATGCTTATGTCTTGCAAAAGGAAGAGCAAACAGTAATCGCATTAGAGAAAACCACTGGTTATTGATCTGGGTTTATTGATTTGTTCATTTTTTGTGTGTTGATGTGCAGTAGTTAGCTAAAATACTTTCAATTGTCTTTTTTCTTTTCCTTCTGAGGATGGAGCATCCAGGTTACTGTTCTTTTATTAATTAAGTCATTCGTTATTTTCAACACATACATATTTATGAGTACCTCCTCTGTCACGGGGTCTTTTAGATATTGGAGGATCATAGGTAAGAACAAAATGGTCATGACCTTGCTTCTAAAGATATCAGATCCCAGTCAGCAAAGATGAAGAAAAGTGTGTACATTATTATTATAATTACTGGGCAGAAAATAAATCAGGATATGTGACAGTGACTAGAGTTAGAAGGGCACTTTACACAGGGTAGTGAATGACAGTTTCTTTTAGAAGAGCTGAGATCTACAATACAAGAAAACAGCCAGGTACGGACCTAAGGGAAAAGCTTCCAAGTCAGAGGAAGTCACCAAAATCAAAATCTCTAAGAGGGTCGTGAACTTGAAAAACTCAAGAAAGATCATGACACCCAGTACGCTTGGAGCAAGAAACCCTAAAGCGTAATTGGACTGGGATACGGCTGAAAGCTAGGCGGGACTCGGCTTTATAGCTTATACCAAGGGCTTAGAATGAGTAACAAGGGCCATGAAAAACCAAGGGAATGCTGTCATCAGGAAAGCTACATAATGAAGTTTAAATGACCTAAGATTAATCATACAACTTTGCGGAAAAGGACCAGAAAGGGATAGAGCATAAGCATGGCCAGCGACTGAGGACACAACTGTTACCGTCCATGCTGGAGGTGATGGTGGTTGGAATGAGAATGGCAGCGGTGTGGATGGAGAGGAGAAGGTGGACGCAGAATGTACTTGAGGGTGGATCTAAGTGGACTTGCTAGTGGATTTGATGCTGAATGGGAGAGAAGGATCAAGGGTACAATAAATCTTTGATTTTCAACCTCTTAGATAGAGCAAGCTCATATACTGAAGGTGTTCTTTTTCCATGGTCAACAAATATAGGATGCTCTTCAAGTGCTTTTAGAGATGATTTTGATGATCAGAATTATTTCAAACATACACAGCTTATGGACTTAATGGAACAGAGGGGCCTAAGTATATGGATAACTTGCGCCTGTAGAATTGGCAGAAAATGATATGAATCAAAATGTAGGTGTGCGGCAAATGAGAGACAATGGATTCAACATCATCACTATGGAGACAATGTGTCCTGATATACCACTTCGGTATCTGTTCCCTGAAACCATGAACTGGTGATTCTAAGGTCTAATTCACTGCAAATAGCTCATGATTTCATGAACATTGAAGAGAGTGTTATGAAGTAGAGCCATGCAGGACAAGAATGTATAAGTTAGGATATATTCAGCTGCATCTTGGAAATTCAAAACCCCAGTGGCTTAAACAAGATGCTATTTATTCCTTTCACATATAATTGCACAGGAGAAAGCAATCAAAAAATGTCATGGTGTTTTTTGTCTGGGAACCTGTATCCTTCTATTTTAGGGTTTTATTCCAGGCATATAATCCAAATGGTGCAGTTGATATATCAATCAATTGATATATCTCTTGCCTATCAATATTTCTCTCCTTCTTTTCCGCTTTCCTTTCCTCTCTCTCTAAAAACAAATAAATAATCTTTTTAAAAAACAGCCAATCAAGTAAGTAAATGGTGGGTGGGTAGTAAAAGGGAAGGAAGATGCATAAAAAGTTCCTTGAAATAACATTATTTACAGTAAAATCCATTCTTCCTTCTGCATTGTCACTCCATGGCCAATTTTCCATTTCAATCAGATTCTATTCATTTCTTTACACATTACATTTCAAAAGCTGTTAATGTAAAATATAAGCATGGAAATAAATATCCCTATCTTTGTCCAATTGTACCTGTGTTCATGTCACTTCTGTGTAAGTGGAGATTATCTCCTTTATACTGAACAACCTCAATTGCAGAAATGATCTTTTGTGACAATACTCTCTGTGGGCTCACTGTACATCTAAAACGATTATTTTCACTTAGCCTTTTTAGCCTTAGATCTCTACAGAGATCTCATTAAGAATGCTTTAACCTTTATCCTGGTCTTCACTATTAATGTTTTTTCTTGTTTTCTTAAGATTTACAGTCACCATGACTATACCCTTCTGTCATTTTACCCTAGTCAACCTCACCTTGTCTTCTTCCTTTTCTCATGTATTCAATATTCTTCTAGTCCAACTGAATGATATGTCTGTCCCTAGAACTATTCCACACTCCTGTTTCTGCACAGCTAGTCTTTTCCCCTTACCAAAATATTCTGTCCCACATCCTATGCGTAACTTATTTATTCATCTTTAAATAAAGTTCACCCTTTTGTTTAATTATTCCTGAGTAGCCACAATCATTTAAAGAATCCTTCTATGGACTTCTGTATCATTTATTTGTATTTATCATACATTGTACTTACTATATTTATGTGGATCTGTTTCTGAGCTCATCATTCTGTTTCATTGAACTTTTTGTCTATTATTTGTCAACATCACACTGTCTGATAACTGCAGCTCTATAGTAAGTTTTAAAACTAGGTACCAGTTGTCCAACTTTGTTCTGTTTTATTATTGTGTTGGTTGTTCTGCCTCTTTGCCTCTTCACTGTAACATTAAGATTCATCAAATATCATGCTAATATTTTAATTGATACTGCATCGAACATAAAGATCAAGTTGGGAAGAATTAACATCCTAAAAATATTGAGTCTTCCTATCCATGAAAATGAAATACTTTATTTCTCCAGTTTATTTAGTTCTGTGATTTCTTTCATTAAAGTTTCATAGTTTTCCTCATACAGATCTTGTATACATTTTTATTGATTTTCACCTAAATATTTCATTTCTTGGATGATACTGTAAACAGTATTGTGCTTTTAAATCCCAATTCCATTTGTTCATTGCTGGTATTTAGTACAGTGATTAGAGTTAATGTATTAACCTAGTTCCCTGCAACCTTGATTTAATTGCTAACTGGTTCCAGGAGTTTTCTTTTGTTGCTGTTGAGTCTTTTAGATTTTTTATATAGATGATTGCATAATCTGTTTTGTTTCTTCCTTCTCAACCAGTATGCCTTTATTTCTTTTCTTGTCTTATTGTATTAGCTAAAACTTTCAATACAATGTTGAATAGCAATGGTGAGAGAGGACATTTTTGCCTTGCTCCTAATCCTAGTGGGTTAAGCTTTTAGTGTCTATTAAGTATGATAGTTGTAGTATTTTTTTTTTAATTTGTACATATTCTTTATCAAGTAGAGAAAGTTTCCTTCTATTTCTAGTTTGCTAAGAGTTTTTACCAAGGAGATATGAGAGTTTGTCAAATGCTTTCTCTGCATCTATTGATATGATCATGTGGTTTTTCTCCTTTACCCTGTTGATGTGATGACTTGCACACATCAATGTTAATCCAATCTTGCATACTTGGGATAAACCATAATGTATAATTGTTCTGTACATGGTTGGATCTGATAAAATTTTGTGGAGGATTTTTACATCTATGTTTGTGAAAGATATTGATCTATAGTTTTCTTGTAATATTTTTGTCTTGTCTTGGTATTAAGGTAATACTAGCTTCATAGCCTAAGTTAAAAATCATCCCCTCTGTTTCTAGCCTCTGAAAGAGATTATAGAAAATTTGTATGACTTCTTCCTTGCTAGACTTAACCAGTGAACCCATCTGGACTTGTGCTTTCTGATTTGATTAATTTTTGATTTAATATTTTAATAGATATAGATCCATTCATATAGTTTGAGTTTTGTATGAATTTTGGCACAATGTGTCTTTCAAGGAATCACAGGTATAGTGTTGTTCATAGTATTCCTTTATTTTCATTTTAAAGTCCCTGGGATCTGTAGTGATTGGTCTTCTTTTATTACTGATATTGATAATTTGTGCCCTCTCTGTTCTTTTTCTTAGCCTGGCTAGAGGTTTATAGATTTTACTGACTTTTTCCCAAGAATCAGTTTTTTTTTGGTTTCACTGATTATTTCTATTGATTTTCTGTTTTTTATTGTTATTGACTTTTGTACCAACAGCTGATCTTTTTAAATCTCACAGTCACAGAATCCTTCTCTCTGCCTACTTCCCCCCCTTAAGGATCTTTCCTGCTATCCCTTAGGAAAACTTCTCAATGTGCAAACCTAGGAGAACAAAAACACTCAAGAAAGAGACTGGCCTTTCAAGTTCCCCTTTCTGCTCTTAGGACCTGAGTTTTCAGTGAAGACTGCTCCTTCTGAAGAGAAGGTGTCTCCTGAGAAGGGTGCCCAGGCCTTTTATTCTGAGGAAAACAGTCCGATTAGAACATACTACATTACAGAAAAAAATGTTCATATGTAGGACAATTATTCTATTTTCCATTATTCAGTTATTAATTGAATTATCATTGGATTATAATAATTATTCAATTATCTAACGGAGATACTCAGTAAATAGTAAATTAAAGGAATGAATAAATGATTGATAGTTTTATAAAGTTTCTCCACCTGTTACATGATTTGCTTTTAATTTGTAACTGACCTCTTTCTCTGAGAAAATCTACTGCTGACCTTTTTCTCAGGCCAAGTCACCCAATTTTGGCTTTCTCTTCACCAGGCATGTAAATATTGTAAAAACTACAGTATTTCCATCACCGCTTTCCTCATGCTTTTCCTAGTAGCATGTATAATCTACTTTCTCAAAGGGAAGGAAAGATGATACTCATAAATAATGGGAAGGTTCAGGAATAAAAATCAATGAACAATATTGGCCTACAAAGAACACCTTCTAACCTCCAGTTCAGTGATTTTCCGCCACAGATAAATTGTGCTTCCTTTTTTATCCCAGAGGCCCTCTTTCCAGCTGGGAAAGTCTCCATATCTGGCGTATCCCTGGCACCCAAAGGACCAAGGCTAACAAAGGAGTGATCATCAAGTTAATCAACCCTGTCTGGCGGTCACTAGAAGAGTTTCTCAAGTGGTACCAGGGTCACCATGTTACTCTGGATGGCTGAGGTCAGCCTAGGAAGGAAGGTGGAAATACATACAGAGATCCAGTGAAGAGGGAAAGAGTGGAAATAAGTACATGGGGAGGGTGAAAAATACCCAGAAGAAGGAACAGTGGTTGGGGGATAAAAACCTAGAAAATGGCAACTGTTGGAGGTTCTTCATGGTGCTCGAGTGCTTAGGACTTGTCTGGAAAAAGGCTTCTGGCCTCACCAGGATGTAGGCCTTGTATTCTTTCCACTTTCTTTTATTTTCAGAGCTATTATTTTGTTGCCATTTCTGTCATTTCGATGCCTCCTAAGAATTGTTCCTTTGATGCGAAGCTATTACGGTTGTTGAATGGCTCAATTCTGGATGAACGAATGATGAATAAATATCACACATACATATATTTGTACTTAACTACTATATAAATATGTGTTTTCTGTAGGAAATTTATCCAAATGATTATTTGGCATTTAAGGTTTCCAAATTTTATTTATTGGAAGCAAACTCCATTACTTCCTTAAAATAATGTATTCCTTCCATTTTAAGAGAAAGCTCCTAATATTCATTTTTTTTTTTTTTTTTAAATTTTGGAGTTTTTCCAGGTTCCTAATCTTCTTGCATCAGTCTTTTAAGCTGGAGGGTACCCAAAGTGAAAATGTAAAATTAACGTATAGAAATTTCAAAACTAATAAAAGGAAGTTCAGTCATTCAGTTTTCAAAACAAAGAGACATTGCCAAGCCCATCCTAAATCTACCCACGAGAAATAAGACGGAACTCTTGTATAACAATATAGCGCTGTTTTAAAACCATAAACTGTTAGATCCAAAATGTTTTTAAAAGCAAAATAAGGCAGCCCATGTCATTTTCTGCCCCTACTCCCTCGGACCCGGACCAGACCGCGAGACAGACAGACATAACAAGCTGACTGCCATCCATCCCAGGTGCTGCTGCCTGGGACTCCAGACAGTTTTTCTAACCACATCCCTCCACTTAAGACTCGGCAGAAAGATCCGAATAGGAACTGTATGTACATCAAGGGGGAAAGGAAGGAGAACCCGTGCAATTTCTAATTTGCAAATACATCTCTTCGAGGCAAGCAGGGGAAAGGCGACCTAAGGACTGGAAAACCAATTGGACATGTTTTCGGCAAGTGAACGCCTAAGAAAATGTTTGCCCCTCCACGTTGGTAGAGAAGTAAAAATGAAGAAAACAAAAAACAAAAAAACAGTAGTGAGGTTTCATTTTCAACGATCAAATAGGGAAAAACAACTGCTCAGCGTTGGCTGCAGTTTAGTGTGCGGGGCTCCCTGACATTACTTGGTAAAAATTAGCCGGAAAAGCCTGGGTAGGGTGTCATTTTGTACACCTGTCATTTGCCTGGAAATAGGTGGGCATAGTAAGCCCGCAAATATCTTTCCCCAAAGAGACACTAAGTAAATAATTAAACACATAAATAATGTATATACATATGTATTTCACACATGTAGGCATTGATTATACATGTAAAAAAAAAACAGAAAATAAAACATACACTGAATAACACAAATATTATTTAAATGGCAGAACATTCATGTTGGAATAGGATAGAGAAATATTGTATTAATGGATAGTAACTACTGCTTCAGATCACATCAAGATGAATTTCTAAAATATAATTAAGTCCTTATTATTTTTTATTTTAAGATTTTTATTCATTGTTTTTAGAGAGAAGGACAGGGAGGGAGGGAGAAAGGGAGAGAAGCATCCATGTGTGGTTGCCTTTCACCTGCCTCCAGCTACAGACCTGGCTGGAGACCTGGCTTGCAACTTGGTTATGTGCCCTGGCTGGTAATCAAACCAGCGACCTTTGGGTTTGTAAACTGGTGCCTACCACTGAGCCACACCAGTCAGGGGAAAATAAAGTTTTAATGACTTAGGAAATGCTCATATATACCCGTCAGTTTAATAAGAATGCTGACTATAGTGCAATCCAAATCCGAAAAATGGAAAGCATGTCTCTAGGTACAGAGAATGTCTAGAATGATAGAAATCATGTTTAATAGTAAAAAAGTCACACATTTTTCATTATCTTAATTATGTCTTCCCTCAGTCATACATTTCTTTACTTATTTAACATATATCTGCAGGGCCTCTGCTTTGTCTCATAGAGAGCCCTTGGCGCCGGCAGCCTTCACTGGGGGCAGCTGCATCAATGTTTGGGGCTGAGGTCTCCCCACAGGTGAGACCCCGAGAAATTGTCAGGAGTCATTGTGGGTGTTATTTGTGTGATTCACAGTCACATTCACAGCAACTGAAAATTAAGACTTTAAAAAGTTAAAACTTTTTTTAACTCATTCCTTCAACACTTTTACAGTGCCTATTACATATCAGACCCTATTCGAGATTGGTGAAAGAGACCGGACCCTGTGCGTATGTGGAACTTAGGTTTAGAACAATAGATTCCAAACACTTACCCTCTGTAACACTTTTTTGGCAGACAGTCAAAAAAAGAAGAAATTTGTATATTGTCAAAGAACTAGACAGACCTTTAATGTTTGGTGCTAAAATATGTTTTGTTACTATTTGCAGTCACTCCCCAAAGAACAAACGAATATTAGGTATAAATATAAGAAGCATGTACAGGGTCTGTATGCTGAAAACTATAAAATGCTAATGAAAGAAATCGATGCAGACCTAACTCAGTGGAGAGAGTCTGTGTTCACAGGATGGAAGCCTTGACATAGTAAAGACATCAGTTCTCCTCAATTGATCTACAGATTTAGCACAATCACTATCAAAATCCTGAGGGAATTTCTTGTAGATAGAGATAAATCTATCATTTATTTTTGAAAGGCAAAAGAATTGGAACAGCAAAACTCATTTTGAAAAGGAAGAGTCAAGTAAGAATCACAATACCTCATTTTAAGACTTACTACTGTATAGCTACAGTAATTAAGACAGCATGGTATTAGCAAGAGATTAGATACATAAATCGATGAAGTAAGGAAGTCAGAAATAACTATGACTTTTGACAAAGGTGCATAAACAATTCAATGGAGGCAGTATTGTCTTTTCAATAAATGTTGAAAAATTGGACATTTTTAGGCCATAAAATAACCCACAACCAAAACTCATAACTAAAAATATAAAAATAAACTTAAATAGATGATAGCTTTAAATATAAAAGGTAAAATGATCAAACTTCTAGAGGAAAACCCAGAAGAAAACTAGAATTAGGCCAAGTGTGCATGAACAGGACACCAACGTCATGACCCGCAAAAGGGGAAATTAATAAATTGGACCTCATCACAATTCAAAACTTCTTTTATACAACAAACTTTGTTACAAGGATGAAGGGGAAGGCCACAGACCGAGAGAAAATATTTGCAAGTCACACATTCGGGATGCACGAAGAATTCTCTAGATTAAGCAGCAAGAAAACAAACGATCCTCTTAGAAAATGACCAACAGCCTTGAATGGACACTTCACCAAAGATGACATATGGATAGGAAATAAGCATGTGAAAAATATACATATTCATCTTTCGGGCTCCTCAATTTCATGAATTAAGGGATTCCCAGATAGCTAGTAAAGGATTTCTAGGTGTAGCTGTTGGTGCGAAATTCTGTGATCCACCATCTGTTTACTGCATAGTGAGTCACCACCCAAAGTCAAGTTGTCTTCTGTCACAATATATTTGACCCCCTTTATCATTTACTCCCCCCTCCCCCCTCTTCCCTCTGGTAACCACCCTACTGTGGTCTATGTCTATGACTTTTTGTTTTTCTTGTTCATTCATTTGTTGCTTTCAGTTTCCTATCCCACGTGTGAGTGAAGTCATAGGGTTCTTAAATTTTTCTGACTTATCCCACCAAGCATGATATTCTCACAGTCCATCCATGTTGACACAAACGGCAGTATTTCACCTGTTCTTATGGCTGGGTAGCATTTCATTGCATACATGTGCCGCATCTTTATTCAGTCAACTATCGAAGGCCACTTTGGTTGTCTCCGTGTCTTGAATAATGGTGAATAATGGTCCAGCTTTATAACTGCTATAAACACTTTTGGACAAAACTTATTCAAATGGTATCAAAATCAAAATACGGTAGGTAGTTTACATGAAATGATTGGGATACTTTAAACCATCTTTGAGTGAACAGAAGCATTCAATTATTTTTTCACTTTCTCTTCCTTCATTACCTTACTTTTTAAGAGAACCAGTCCTTCCTTTGTGGTGCAAGGAGGAGGACACAGTTTGAAAATTTAATCAGAAACGCTCCCGTTTTCTCTGGCGCCTCTACCACGTTCAAAGGTGCTGTAACCTCCAACATTCCCCCCACCTTGCCCAGACAGTAATTAGCTAACTGAGAGCATCAAGAACGCTTGAAAGCAATCGAAGTTGCAGGTACTCTGAGGTGACTGAGCCATATTTCTAATCCATTTTTGCCTGGGTTCATATTAATATGAGAGGAGCCCGGTAGAGACCGGCAGAGTGCACCATGCTGCTTTTCTGATGAGGAATCCGTCTGGAATGACTAGAGCTATGGATTCCATACCGCCAACACGTCTCAGAGAGGCAACAGAAGCAGATGGGAACAGGAAATTACAAGTGAGAGATGCAGGCTCTTAACGATTCCAGGCCGGGCAGTTGGGAGCTGCAGTTCAGGGTGTGAGCAATGGATCAGGGGCATCTGATACTGGGCACAGCCCAGGCAGCTCACAGCCTCGGTCTCCCCTTGTCGGCCACGCAGCTCTGCGCTGTTCCCCTGCTGTGTGGTAGCTTCCCTGCCCAGGGCAGGTAAACCCATTCATAAGTACTGACAACATTCCCAAGGACATTTGTCATCCGGGGCTGGAGGATGGCAGCGACAGCAGCCGTACCATTGAAGCGATTTAGACATGGAAACTTTATATTGGCTGAAATATTATTTAGCAAAAGACTGGTCCACAGTAGCCAAAAGACTCCCAAGGGAGCAAAGTTGATTTCTTTGGTTCACGACGTGCACCATAACAAAGTTCATTTCGTGGTTCATTTTCTCTGCGTTCATTAGCGCAACATTATCCATATTGCTTTAAAAATGAGTCAAGAGTGTAACCCATTATTGTGCTTGGAAATTATATTAAATATCCTAATAAGCGGCGATGAAAATGCTCGTTGTAATCAATACATCAGCTGAGATGTCTGGTGATTTGCGCCTAATTAAATCAAAACACAGTCATTATTGAAGGACTATTAACTAATCAAAAAGCGGGGACGGACAAAGCAGTGAAATACGAGATCATGAAAGGAAACGGTCCTTGGGGAAGGCAGTGATGGGAATCAGCAGGTTGGAAGGGCCAAATTTCGCAGCAGTGGTCACCCAGGTCTCACAGGGATGCAGAGAGGAGGCAGGGTGCCCAGCAGGTGTCGCGGTGCTGCGGGGCTGGTTCCCTGTCACAGCACGTCCTCACCTCCTTCCCCTGAGTCTCATTTCACGCCTACATCATACCCTACTGGTTTTAATTGATCTTCCCACGTAGCTGTCTACAAGGAGCCGGTCAGTGTAGCTCAGGCTTCTAGTCCAGAGACGGCACGTGTCTTAGGGACAGTTAGGAAGCCAGAATTCTAGTTAGGTAACCAGGCCCTACGAGTTGGGTTGACACAAGCCATGATCCCAGCCACCAAATGTCTCCTGTTATAATAACAAATGAGGTTTTTCGATCTGCAAATCTAATGATCGGACTTTGGGCCAGTGACTTTCTCGAGGGCAGGGTCACCATGAGGCAGACAATGTCCCCTTGGCCTGGTTAAATCAGCGGATAGCTACCCCAGTGCAGGCCAGGGAGTGTGTCTCTCTGACTTCCGTTAGAGTCTCTGGGACAGACCTATTCTCCTTCCCCCAGGGACTGCCTGGAGCGGCCGATAGCTGCCTTGTCACAGCTGACAACAGACTGCTTGGGAGAGACATTTGCAAATGTAAGACAGGGTAAGGGACACATTCATGACAATACCGTTTTTGCCCCTGCATGCAGCCGTGCCAAGATCATGTAGCTGCGTGAGCCAATGAAGCCCCTTTGTTGGCCTGAGTTTCAAAGAACTTAAGGTTTTGGGAACCGTGGCGGCTGATGCAGGTGACAGAGGCTGGATTGATTCTAAGAGGTGCTTCTGCGCAGGCAGGCGGCCTGCTGGGGCCTAAATGGGTAAGACCCAAGTCCTGTCACGGTGCTTTGCACCCTCGGGCACCGCAGTCCTTAGTTGTGGCTGCAGCTCACTGGGGCCACCCAAGGTTAAAGGAAGATGTAGCAAATTCCGGGAGAGCAGAAGAAATAGATTTCATCTTTCTGGTCAGTTTGCCTGCCGGAACCGGTGAGAGTGAAAGGCAGTGCTGGTGTTTCGGGGAGAGCGTGCACCCTGAGCTGTGCCAGCCTCCGTTGCAGGCCAGGCAGGAGGGAATGGACCCGCAGGCAGAGAAAGCGTGGAAAATATCATCAAAACCCAGGGGCGGAGGTTGAGCGCACCCACGCGCCTGCAGAACTTGAGGGGTGAGAGGCGGACAGGGCCTGGCATGCATAGGAAGCGGCCCGTCCCTCCCGCAGATGCCGCCCTGGATGCAGGGCTGTGCGGGTCCCCCAGGTGCAGAGAGAGGCCCTCCAGGCCCGCATCTTATCTGCTTTCTTCACCGTCCTGCGCTCAGCATCAACGTGATGTCTGTCGATAAATACTGGAATGCTGCCGCTGAGTGAATTGTCCTTTGAATAGATGAGCTGAGCAAATTAAGAATGGCAGGAACCCGGAGGACGGTGGGTGGCGTGAAATTGAAATCTCCCAGCGTTGGTTATCTTCCGAGGATAAAACATCAGCGCCTGGCGGTGATGCTGCTGGCGGGACATGGAACTTTCTGAAGGCTGTCCTGTGAACCCTGGTGAGCTGTGGCTCCTGAGACCAGGCAGGGGACCCAGTGTCTGTCGGCGCCAGGCTGGGTGACTTGAGTTGCCCAGGGCACGGCTGACGACAGCTCTGGGGCATTTCATGCTGGAAAATAGATGATTTTCTCTGTTACAGAACCCAAACACCAGGGACCATCTTCCCTATTCTTTCTTGATCAAAAAAAAGAAAAAGAAAAATGAGGCTCTAACATTAGCTTCTGAATCAGATGTCATTTTTCATCTCTGTCTTTTGAGGCTGAAGAAAGCTGTGTCTTTAAAATTGAACCAAACCCGGCTGGTGTGGCTCCGGCCTGGCTGGCTTGACTCAGCGCGTTGGTGCCGGCCTGCGAACCCAAGTGTCGCTGGTTCGATTCCCAGCCAGGGCACATAACCAGGTTGCAAGCCAGGTCTCCAGCCAGGTCCCCAGCTGGAGGCAGGTGAAAGGCAACCATACATGGATATTTCTCTCCCTTTCTTCCTCCCTCCCTGTCCCTCTCTCTAAAAACAATGAATAAAATCTTTAAAAAATATAAAAACCAAATAAGTAAAAGCGTACTGAACAACGAGGAGGGCTTAGCTGCGCTGCTGGCTGGGGCAGCAGGTGGAAGGAGAGCATCTGTGAGTTCTGTGCTGCTTTGATTATTTGCTCTGCCTGCTTTTCCAAGTGTTGGTTACCAGGCCTGAGCAGCCATAACTGATTGGGACTGCAGGGTCTACACACAAACCTACACGGGCTTTACGTGAGTACAGCATCTTTAGGACGCCTAGGTAGGCGTCGTAACAGAAAGTGTTTGTGTCCATGGTTCCCCTGGGGATGCCAGGTAGTGCCACACGGATACCACGTGTGGCTACTGCGGCATGTAAGGAGCTTTGACAACTGCAGGGGCAGATGTGTTCTTCTACACGCCAGAGGCAGTGGTTTTAAGCTGGGCGTGAAAAAAACACAGCGCCTTCCAGGGGTGCTATGTCTTCGCCCCCTTTGAATGCGTCTGTCTCTACACACACTGGAGCCCAACTGGGTAAGCTTTCTACCGGGACGTGAAGTGACGAAGGAAGGCATAGCTTGGACACTTTCATGAGCCGGGTTTCCAGCCTGGTTGGGACGTAGCTATAACCTGCCAAGGAAGGTCAATAAAAAGGATTCCAGGGGCCCCTTTTTTTCCCAAAGCACATCCACGTGCCTGCGGTTCCCCTCTACAGCCTCACAATGCCGTGGGACTAAGTGGGGCAGATGGGACCCCCAATACGTTGAAGAGAGAGACTCAAGAAGTGAGCCTGACTCCAGATGCATTTTGAGTGCAGCGTTTACGTAAATGCGTTTGTCTTGATTCACCGTCTGCTGAGAGGCACCAAGGGTGGTAAATAGGAATAAAAATATAAATTACTTAAAACATAGGTGTGTTCAGCTTGTATGGATGACAATGACCGCAAGAGTCATCATTTATGAAAAATATTGTATAGAGACACCGAGACATGTTCATTCATCAGCCCAAAGAAAGATGCTATCTAATGAGGTATATCACAGGTACAGAGAAGTTTCATGCTTATACATGGGTTAGAACACCGCTCCTCCAATTTTGGTCTGCGAGCCATAAGGATGATGGAATTCAGCCCCACCTGGTAATTTCTGATTCAGATTTTGCATCTTAGTAAGATACCAACCAAGGTGACCCACAGGCCCATCAGAATTTAAGACGCACTGGGTTAGAACATGTATAATGCTTATTTGCCCTCGGAGAACACTTTGGATTACAAAACAAGTACCATTAACACAAATGGGGTTTAATTCAGTGATGATGGAGATAAAGTTTGTGACAAAGGGAGTATGGGGAGATTGATACCACGAACCCTGCAATTGAAGAGTGATACTATTGAGGCCTATGCCAACGTGGATGGAAGATGCTGGCTGAAGAAGTCAGTATCTCCAAGTCATCGCACCACAGAAAACTCCAGAAGTGAGAGGCCACGCCAAAGAAAAGGAATTAGGAAACCCTGGGTTGTTTGAAATGAGCCTTTCTACGGTCTGGCAGGAAGGGGTCTCATGGCAGAATTTAATTTTCGGCAGTGGAGAACACAGAAAATTACATCCCTTCTCCACTGTGAGTTGGCAGGGAACAACTCTACTCACCAAATACACATGAAAAACAAAAACCCAAAAAACAAGCGGCATGAAAGTGTCCTAAGTTGGTTGTAACAGTTTACGACCTTTAGACTATAAACTTCATCTGCTCTGTTCCTGCCTCATTACTTTGTTTCTATTAATTTCACGCTAGCCTGTTTGGAAAAATAAAGTCTGCCGCTGCTCTCTGCTAACAAATGTAACAGATAAAAACAAACACACAAACAACAGAATCTCCCCACAACACCCTGTTTAATTTGCTTCAGCTTAAACCTCCTTAGAACATGTTAGGATATTGATGAAAAAGTCTCATACGAGACCTCAGATCTTATACTATGAGGAACCTTCTCTTTATTAGGCTCGACCTTCCTGCAATTGGACTGACAAGTTAACTGTTCCAAGGTAAGATTTATTGTAGCAAATGCCAGTCGTAAAACAGTATTATTATGTAGAGCAGGAGCCAGTTGAAAGTGGTAGCCAGTCATGGCGTTCAAGGAGCATGCCTGAGGCAGGTTAGCGAGAGGTTTCACGTGAGAAAAATTGTCTAGGGGAACTAAAACAATGCTTTTTGCTGCGTATAAATGAACCCCGAGCTGAAACACATTCTTTAAAAAAATCACTATTTTATTGTCGGGGAAGGCTGGTGGGGAGATGGTTGATGGCCAAAGTTTGAGTCAAATACCTCGTTTTGTCTTTTCTTCCTTTGAATTATGTGAACATTACCGTATTGGTGAGGTTAAAAATGTACTTAGGAAAATAAAAATCTCTGATGGCCGCTTCAAATTCAAGTTTAGAGACTACATTTATTTGTTTTCATGCGGGAGGACACACTGGGTTCTGGTTTCTCATTATCTGACCATGTGTTTGATGTGTGACCTCGGCATTCTGAAGGCAGAAGGTCGAGTTGTGATCTCTGGCTATACAGCGAAGACAGATTGGGTTTCCTGACATTCTTTTTCATTCTTTCTTCCCCAGAATGAAAAGTGTAGCCACTCAGGAACATATCCAGTGGTGTGTTTATTACAAATTATTTTTCACATGAAATTTTCACTGAATATCATTTTTAAAAAGGTTTTATTTATTATTTTCAGAAAGAAGGGCATGGGGGTCGGATAGGGGGGAGGAAGAAAGGGAGAGGAACATTCATGTATGGTTGCCTTTCACCTGCCTCCAGCTAAAGATCTGGCTGGAGACCTGGCTTGCAGCCTGGTTATGTGCCCTGACTAGGAATCGAACCAGCGACCTTTGGGTTCACAGACTGGCACCAATCCACTGAGCCACACCAATCAGGGTGAATATCATTTTAAATAAATGTTTTAGTTGGTGAAGAAAGCAAACCAAATCTGATGTAAAAGACTTTTCTCAGAATAAAGTATGCTGGATGCTAGTTCTCATACAGAGTTCAAATATGTTTATCGTGGTAATTTATCAAATAAATTAGCAGTTTAATATACTTAACCAGGGTGTTATCATAAGTGATTTAGGGGTTTCTATATTCTCACAATTAAAATCCATAAAATTATATGTATTCACTAAAATTCAGTATTATTTTCCAAAATTACAGTAAATTAACCAACTTTCCATGAAAACCAGCTTAATTTACTGAGTCATAGGGAAAAAAGTGCTTATGAAATTATATATAATTATTTTTCAGGTCTATCCATCAATAACTTTCTCCTCGACTGCTAGGCATTGCTTATAAAACTTTCCTCAGTATTGATTGACAAGTAACTATTCCAAGGTGAATTTATTAGAGCAACTCAGCATTTAGCTAGCTACAGAAGAGATTTCTGTGAGCAAACTTTCTGAAGATACTTCATAAAAAAGATATATGAATGGCTGATAAACCTTTGAAAAAGCACTCAGTATCAATAGCTTTTGGAGACAAAAACTGTAATTAACTATCATTTTGTGCCCATCAAGTTGGCTAAAATGAAAAAAACTAATAACATCAAGTATTGGTATGGATGTGGAACAATTAGAACTATCCCAGGTTTTGGGTAGAAATGTAAAATAACAATCATTTTGGAAAAAATTCTGGCAGTTTCTTATAAAACGAATTATATCCCTATCCTGTGGACCAACAATTAAACTGGGTGGGCATTTTCCTAACAGAAAGGAAAACACATTTTTATGAAGAGATATGTACAAAAATGCTCATAGCAAATTTATTTAGAATAGCCCCAAATTAGAAACAGCCCAGATCTTCACCAACAGGAGGATGAATTTATTTAAAAATTTGGTTTCCCTACATAATGAAACGCTCCTCATAAATAAAAATAATAAACTACTGATACCTTTAATAAATCTTAAAACCTCACTCATAAATCTCAAAAACATCACGTTGAGTGAAAAAAATTCTTTCATGGAAGAGTATACATGTACTGTACGATGAAATTCATATGAAATTCACTTTATTTGAAATTTTAGTATAGAGAAAAGCAATCTGGTATGTGAATAAACCACACAAAACAGTGGATAAATTCTGGGGGGTCAGTTTTGACAACTGCACACATCTGGCTACTCCAACATGTAACAAGATAATACACGTAGAAATGATCACCTCTTGGAAATGAAAAAACTGAAGACCACATCTCATGAAACCAGCAAGCCACAAATTAGGTATTTGGGAATTGTGCGCTATATATCAACTGTTCCATATGCATATATTGCCAAATTAAAAATACGATCTATATATTGAATATTCCCAAATGAATACCTCTAGTCTTGAAATTTTCCCTTAAAACCGTCTATGGTTCAACAGCCTGTTTGACGTCTCCCTGTCATGTCTAAGAGGCATTTCCTACTTAATGTGTCCAAAACTAGCTCCAAATGCTTCAACACCCACACTTGCTGCTTCCCGAATGGTCATCAACGCAATTATTGATATCTTCATTGATCAAGTTATCATGCCAAAGAGTCGGAGTCATTATGGAGTCTTGCCTTTATCCCACCCACCTCAACCAATTGATCAATCAATGCTACTGACTCTCATCTTTAGAAGCAGATCTTGACCCAAACACTCCTCACATTGACTCCTTTGGTACTTCTCATCACCATCATTACCCACCCGCACAACGACCTAGCTGTAACTAGTATCCCTACTTTCCACACCCAGAATGCAGCTTTCAGATAAAATCTGATCACAATACTTCCCTGCTTGGAACCCTTCATGGGCTTTCCATTATCCACAGAGCAAAACCCCACCTTGGAATCAGGTCTGCAGGGTCCCGGGTTACCTGGTCTACGGAAGCCTCTGGGACCTCACTTTCCACCCTTCCCCCCTTCCCCCCTTCCCCCCATCCTCAGCCACAATGATCTTCCTACTCTTCCGAGAACCATCTTGGACAGCGGGAATACTCTCTGCATCTGGATTGTGCTTTTTTGTCCCAATCTCATATCAAAGACTTTCATCATCATCATATTTAAAACAGCATCCACTCTCCTTTACCACCTAGGTACACACTCTCCCTCTTTACATTTTTATTTTCCTTTAGTACCGCACTTCCCACTATTTGACGTGTAATTTACTTTTTATTTTGCTTATTTGTCCATTCCCTATTAAAATGGAAGTTGGCGGGAACTGAACCTTAGCAGGGAATAAAGGTAGAATAGTTTTGGTACCTAATAAGCCTTCTGGTTTTTGTTAACCCAGCGGAGAAATAAATAAGGGTGGCTGTATTCCCCAGATGTGTTCTATCAGAATTCATGACAGAGACTTAAAATACAAATTCCTAGATCTAAATGCCCAGGAGAATTTACTTTAATAATTGAGGCAAAGCTTGAAAACTGCAATCGTGGAATACCAGGCCTGATGCTATCAAATTTTTCCGTAGCGTTCAGGTAAGCGACACAGATGTGGGTGGATCAAAGCTGGTCTTCGACTCAACTACCTTTGTTACTTCGTTCATCCTACCACAACCTTCACTGACACGCCCGATTATTGGTTCTGCTGTTTAGATTTTGTTATCACACTGTCTTTTGCTACATTGCTTCTCTTTCCCTATCATAGATAATTCATCTTGTGAATATTTACTCTGGATTCGCCTTCTAATGCAGCGTTGTCGGATTGGCTTCCTCCAGGGTGGGTTCAGCAAGGTGGGGGCCACAGAGGAAGAGGAAGAGGAAGAAGTATCTTCTTCCACCTGAGACCCTCTCCTTACGCTCTCCCAGGAAGGGAAACGCAGTCTGCAAGTTTTACCCCAATCCCATCTCAACCCTGTTGGAAAGAACTCGGGGCAGCAAGGGGTCCCCTCGGACTTGTCCTGGGCTCCACGGCGCCCATCGCTGGTGAGCTGGTGACTAGCAAACCCTCCAAATGTGCAAACAGCGACAGGCAGACCGGATGGCTTTGAGAACCTCAAATTAAACGTTCAATATTTTATGAAAGCTTCGAGTCGTCGTGTTTACTTGATTTAGTATGTTCTCATTGCGGAGAGAAATGAGAGGCTTGGCTCCATGAGAACAGTGCAGGAATGACTTGCGGGGCTGTCAGTCTGACACTTCATCATGACACGCTGCCGCACAGGACGCATGAGGCCTGGCCCCTGTGGGGTCAGGGTTGAGGTGAAATCTGCCACAGCACTGTCACGGGATTATGTGCCCCCCACCCCCTGAAAACCTCCCTGCACATGTGGCTGGATTTAGCAAAGATAAACACAGGATGCATGATTACATTTGAATTCCAGATAAACACTAAATAATTTTTTATTATAAGCCTCTTCTGTGCACTATTGGGGACCTATTTATACTAACGAGAGGCTTTTTTTTTTTTAATCTGAAAAGTCCAATTGAACTGGATGGTCTGTATTTTTATCAAGCAGCCCTATTTGTAAATCAAGAAAAGTAACCTGGCTCTATTGTAGGACAATGCTGCAAGCTTCCAAAGAACCTTAGGAAACACACCTTCAAGATCAAGACGGAGGGGAGCAACAGAGACACCAGGGTACACATT
Organism: Noctilio leporinus; assembly: GCA_004026585.1. NCBI lineage: Eukaryota > Metazoa > Chordata > Mammalia > Chiroptera > Noctilionidae > Noctilio > Noctilio leporinus. The sequence goes on along the minus strand of PVIW01009562.1, from coordinate 6,108 downwards.
TTAAGGAGATGTTGATTCACAGGGTTTCCCCTGTTGCAGAATCACGCTTGCACAGGCCTGGAAGTACCTTTTTAAATTTAGCATCAGGGGCACACTTGTCTCATGATGCTAGAATACAGGTCTTCCTTCCTTTTTTATTAGGAATAAATCATTCTGTTTCATATTCAAAGATTGAGGTAAAGCAGAGTGAAGAATAATCTTAGTCCAATTCTGATTAAGAAAGTCCTAATTTTATTCCACCATTCACACATGGGTGCAAGAGGGAGGAGAAGGGGGGAAATAGATCTTTAATTTTCGACAAGGTGGTGGTGAGAATGCACTGCGTACCACCTTCAGCTCAGAGTTGCAAGTACATGGCAACAGATGAGTCACACCAGCCCCCAGCAACCTTGTAGCTTACATTCGAATGGAGAAGAAAAGCGGACCCATGTATTTTTGTGTTTTGTCCCATGTTAGTATCACTTAGCTCCCTAATTGGCAGTCTAGCAAACCCCAGCATCAACTCACTTCAGGAAGAATTAGCAGGATACCAAGGTACTTTGTAAATAAATGCACCTCAGGCCAAGTGCAAGTTACAACTGAGACCAGAAGTGGTCAGGCCTCTGTAACATGTAGTTTGTGAAACTCATGTCACACGTAGTTTGCTAATTTCACCCACTTGTCCCTTCTCCCTTTGCAATAGACTGGCTTTTTCCACCTGGCAGGAACATGGATTATGTCAGCCCTTGTGCATTTTCCCTCACAGCGAATGGAAAGGCTGGTATTTATGGACGTTCGATCATGTGGTCAAAGACATATAGACTACAACATGGATCTGAATATTCATGTGGGTATAAATATATCTTCAGCATGCACTCCCTCTAAATGTCTCCTACCAACTGTGCTTTGATTTTTTCCCAATGGTCACTCATATTCTACTTCCAGAGAGAGTATTTTATAAACACTGGGCACATCCATGGCTCTAGGCTTGGATACAGATAAGTTCCAACTAATCAGCACATCCCACTGACCCAGCCCAACCTCGGACATACGGATTGGTATAGGGAAGCACATGTGCTTTAATTTGGACTAACATTAAGAGAACCGATACCAAACCACTAGAAGGTTCTCTATTTCCCTGGATTGTACTCCACAGGAATACAAGGTTTGGAATTGCTGCCTTATTTGGTATCAAGCAGAAACTGTCTGAAAGTTATGGAGAATCTCTTAAGTGGATTTGGAAAATGGACGTTAGACCACAAAGCAGAACAGAGATAAGAGAAACTGGGTACTGAACCTCTTGAAATTTCTTAATCACTCCTAATATAAATTCAAGACTAACTTGGAACTTCCACTTAGATGAACCTATGGGTTCCGTTTGATATTAAAACTAACATAAATTTGATTTATGTCAGTTGTAACCGAGAGTCCTAAACAATAATACAGACTTAGCTGTCTTAGCCATCTGACTCTTAATTAAAAAACGTATGAATGAGACTCATTAGCATGGGCCACTGTCATCCATGAAACAACTGATGATGAATAGGATAACTGATCCTTGTGAGAACATGGCAGCTTCCATGGGGACCATGTGTTTAAGGGCAGTCACCAGAGGAAGTTGACAATGCTGGGAATAGTCCCATAGCTATCTAAGGCTACCTTGGAGACATGCTACTATAGTTCCTTATTTATAAGGCTTTCATAAAAGGTGATTGAATTAAGGCCATTGCCCATTTCTCTGCGGCTTCACTGAACTTCTCTAAAATTAAGTGGCTGCTACACAGTTCGATGGCATTGCCATGAAAGACAAGCATGTTTACGCTCTAGGTATACAATGTACACCTGTGATGGGTAAACCCCCATTTCCCAGGCTGTGAAACCGGAATTCAAATGCGCTTCATGGTGATTTCTTTTTCATTATTGTTTGTTCGGATTTGAGATCAGCTATTGCAAGCATTTGCCACATAATACACAGTCAGTCATTGTTAGCTTCTATTTTTATCATTCCATTATTTTCTTCTGACTGCTCTATGACATGGACATAGGAGATATGTCATAAACAGAGTAAAAGTTATCTGTAAATGTGCCTTTAGTTGAATAATGGGAATTTTATCTTAACAATGTTTTGCCTTTCCTTCATTCAGTGGGAGGCCCATTGAAGGAAGGGGACAATTTGTCTTTATATTCCCAGTGCCTTAGTCTGTTTGTCTGCCGCACTAATAAATGAATGTAACCACGAGTGGTTAAATAACTCATATCTTGAATTATATATATGTAAGCCAGATACTGAGCTATATTCTTAAAGAATATTTTACTTAATTGAATAACCCCATTTTATTGGGAAACCCCATTTCATAGAGGGGAAAACAGTCGTCAATGGTCCTATCACTGGTCCAGAACCAAGCCACCCACTGGTAAACAGTAGAGGTCATTCTTCCCTGCCTTTCCAGTAAAACCAAAGCTCAAGAGTCACTAGGAACCATCAACTCAAGCTTCTCAAAGGTAAAGACCATCTCTTACCGTTTTTTGTTTCTTCACCCACAACTTACTAAGCACGCCACGTAGAGTCAGCTGTTTACTGACTGACTATTTATGTATGGGCTCAGCTGACATCGATGTGCACACAAATGAAGAGGATGTGAGTGGGCTATGCAGGAATGAATTAGGCAGTAAGGGTTGGGCAAAACCAGTGAATGAAAACTTTTGACTTTGGCAGGAGACATACTAATTTTCAAGTCAACAAGCCCTAAAAATCACCTAGCCTGCTGCTATTTTTCAACTTAAAGCCTTAGGGAAAAGAATGACTAATACTATGTTGAATACCTTTAAGCCTGGTTTTACACCTAAATCCACTCTTATTTCCTTCTCAATAATAGATGGCCAGCGACTTTTAAAAGCACCAGTATGCCAGAATAATTATCTAAAATATAACAAAACGTTGTCTCTTTGTAAAGGAGAAGGGCATATTTTAAATGCAAGTGAAATATTTTTAGAACGTGGGAATCATCTTATTCTTTGAAAAAAGCTCCTAGATTTCCGTTCCTCACTGTTGAAATTCCTGGCTTCTCTTCCCCTGTCACCACTGGAGGATAAAAAGAATTCTGTCTGTGAAGTGGTCTTTCTTAAAGAATCCATTCAAGTCTCAGCTTGTGCCTTGTACCAAGCAAGTAACCTGTTCATGTCCCCAGAGCAGATCACAACTCTTTTGTGTCACTTAATACAAGGGGAAAAAGTAAAATAAAGAAACAAATGGTGTTTGCTGTGGAACTCTGCACATAAAAGGCTTGGCAATCAGGTTGCATAACAGCATGAAGAATGCTAGGTAAAGATAATAAGTATACATTATGCTCACTACTTGGGAACTAGTCGCCCTACCTTCCAAAAAATAATCCAGAGTAAATAGAAACACAGAGAAAATCAGAGAGAAATATTAATGATCTCATAAATCCATCAGCTATTTTTGTGGAAGTAAATTGTGGGGGTGAGCCTGGAACCAAGGCACATGCTCTGTTTTAAGGCAAATGCTTCACCTTTTTTTTTTTTTTTTTTGGTCTGCACGTGTTTGTTTTAGGAAAAGAAAAAGATTTGTTGATGGACATATCCCAATTGTTTCCTTGGGGAACATGTAGTATAAAGCGAATCCTGATTTGAATAATATGAACATGAAAGGCATCACACACTGGCAGAAGGGTAGGTACCTTGGACCAGGCAAGGCAACTCGGCTGTCCAGAATGATGAACTCAACTCAGCCTGGGGTCTCTCAGCCTTCCAAGTCCAGATGCAGCTCCGGTCCTTATCCTGGAGCTGATCTGACTTGGGGATACTGAATCATACTCATAAAGCTCAAAGAGATGGATGGGCTTTATCAGAACAGCAACTACCCAATGAAAATGAGAGATAAAATGATCAAGTAAACAGGACTTTAGCCTCAGCTCAAGGGCACACCCTTTCCCTTCAGGCAAGCAGTGCCAAAAGCAAAGCTAGCAGAGGTGACTCAGTTTCATAGCATCAGAATAAGTGAAGTTGATAATATCTACTTTCGTGTTTAATGGCTCACATACTGGATGACTCACCCATCTCCACAGGGAAGACTGAGCTTCTCAAGGACAAAGGGCCCTGCCCACCTCTCCCTGGGATGGACACCTCTGACATTTTCCTCCGAGAGTATCCTTATTTTGTTCATCTCAATAGTTGTCCATTCCTCCTTTTCATTGATCCATCATTTCTTTATACATATCAGTATCTTCAATCATGTTTTATCTGATCTGGATGTCAGTTAATTTTTTTTTAATTATAGAGAAAAGAGCTCAGTTTAAAGTCCAAGCGGGAAAGTCAGAACTTGAAAATACCATCCAAATACTATTGAATTTTCCCAATATCTCAGTGATAGGAGCTTCTGTAGCTTCCATCTTGTTCTTCAAAGAACTCCATCTTGTTGAACGCTTTTTCACAAGTTTTGATAAACACACAGAAGGTAGTGTTCTCACGTTTGTGTACTCCAGGCACATTGGATAGTGACAGAATGTCTACTGAAAGAGTAATGTATCTCAAAGTGTCATGCATTTTTGAATGCCTACTATGTGCCAGGCTCTGTTCTAGGCACTGGAGATACAGCAATGAACAAACTAAGTCCCTGGCCTCATGAAGAACATATTCCGATGGGAAAAACAATGACATATCGATAAACAAAATTAATGCAGGAAAATCAATCATTTGAGAAGGGCCATGAAAAAAATAAAACAAGGTAAGGAATAGAAAGTGATGGGGGGATGGTCCATGAGCTAGGATGATCATGGAGGTGACCAATGGGTAGAACTAAGGCAGATAGCACCTCAGCAAAGAAAAGCACTCATAAAGATCTCAGCAAGAGCCACAAGTCACATAGCCTTGTCAGGTAGTGAGTGTGACTCAGTGAAGTGTCTGGGAATGAAAGACCGTCAGCCAACACTAAGGTCTATTTCAAGAAGATTCTATGATTCTAACTAGATAGAATCTGACAGGCAGCCCTCATGCCAGCTGGTGCCAAAATTATATTGAAGTACTGATACAACTTTGGAAATAAATACCAACTCACAACTCCAACCAAACATTCTACCACAGCTCCTGGCCAGGAGTTTTAGTTAATTTTTCATTAGTTAAACATATTTGGTACAGAGGGTTATTGCATAATAAGTTTCTAACATACACTTAACCATTTGCCAGCATGAACATTGCTTTCACTCTCCCCTGCTATGTTCTTTCTGGTTTAGAAAAACATAGTATGGAAAAAGAAGAAGAAAACTTACCTCTATTCTCTCCAAGGTACCATTTCTTCACATGCTGGAGCAGCACTCGGTTTCATCCTCACCCATGTGTACATGATGTTCATACCATTCATCATTGGATAGCAATACCAATAATATACTGGCCTTATATATTGTGTAAATAAATAAAATGTGTTTGCAGTATTTAATGCAGGGCCTGACATGTATTAATGGTAGTTACAGTAGAATGATTGTGTAAATGGCCTCAGTTCAATACCCTTCCCTGTATCTATACTCACAGCCTTATGACTTTGTGACTCCTTCCATCCCATTATGAACCTGGCATGGCTTTCGACTTGCTTTGGCCAACAGAATGTGTGACAAGAGGACAAGAGTAACGATATACTAATTCTAAGTCTGGCCTCAAGAGGTCCTGGATGCCCTTCACCATGAAAATAAGCTCAGTCTATCCTGGTAGACAATGAGAACCCACCCAGAAGTGGACCCCAACCAAGGCTTCAATGACCCTATAGTTAGCGTCCCTTAAACTGATGGCACCTGTCAACAGATGAGTGAGCCAACTCACCTAAATCAGACAAGGGTAGCTGTGATCTGTAGAACTTTCTAACCAACCCATAGGCCTATGTCCTCAATCCTACCTGTTGTATATAATTCAACCAATATTGATGTGTTCAGTTACACAGCATTAGTAACCGAACCATGTGTATTAAATACATGTTACCTCTCATCATCACCATCACCATCCAACTACAAATATATAAAGATACCAAAGGTGTTGCACTGCATCATGAAGTATACCATCTCAGGAAATGAAATACTTGGGACGTAAAACCTCTGTGATGGAGAGTTTTGTTTGTGAATATAT
>PVIW01009561.1:0-51078 GCA_004026585.1 Noctilio leporinus | reverse complement strand
GATATCCTACGCAAAAATATGTTTACTGATACTTCACCAAGGGCAAAGGAAATCAAAGAACGAATCAACAAATGGGACTATATCAAATTGAAAAGTTTCTGTTCAGCTAAAGAAAATATCAGCAAAATTCAAAGGGAACCAACTCTATGGGAAAACATAATTGCCAATGATACCTCAGACAAGGGTCTGATCTCCAAAATATATAAAGAACTAATGCGACCCCACACCAGGGAGACAGACAGCCCAATTAAAAAATAGGCAAAGGACCTGAACAGACAACTCACTGAGGAAGATATACAAAGGGCCCAGAGGCATATGAAAGAATGCTCAACATCACTAGTCATCAGAGAGATGCAAATTAAAACCGCAATAAGATATCACCTCACACCTGTCAGAATGGCAATCATCAGCAAATCAACAAACAACAAGTGTTGGCCAGGATGCGGGGCAAAAGGAACCCTCATATACTGTTGGTGGGAATGTAGGCTGGTGCAGCCACTGTGGAAAACAGTATGGGGTTTCCTTAAAAAACTAAAAATGGAACTGCCTTTTGATCAACAATTCCACTACTTGGACTATACCCAAAGAATCCTGAAACACCAATTCATAAGAACCTATGCACACCTATGTTCATAGCGGCACTATTTACAATAGCCAAGTGCTGAAAATAGCCTAAGTGCCCATCAGTGGATGATTGGATCAAAAAACTTTGGTACATTTACACAATGGAATTCTATATAGCAGAAAGAAAGAAGGAACTTGTACCCTTTGCAACAACATGGATGGAACTGGAGAGTATTAGGCTTAGTGAAATAAGCCAGTCAGTGAAGGACAAATATCATATGATCTCACCCATTACGACGGGACAATAATGAGCAAAACTAACAACAAGCAAAACAGAACCAAGTATATGAATACAAGGAATAGGCCTTCAGTGGTCAGGGGGAAAAGGGGTTGGGGGGAGGGGGGAGGCAGAGGCAAGAAAGGGGAGCAGCTTAGACAAGAACCTAGTATAAAGGAACCATGGACATGGACAACAGGTGGGATTGACTTTGGGGGGAATGGGTGGGTGGGGAGGGGGACAGAGGGGAGGATGTAATACAACAACAATAAAATTTAAAAAATATATATTTTACTGGACAGGAGTGAACCAGTTTGGTAACTCTGATAGGCTTAGTCTTTAGTTGTGAAGAGCCTAGGAAAAGAGTGGTCATTGATTATTTGTATTGTTTACTTTTTCTCTTGATAATCAACCAAGATTCCCTGCCTTCCCATTCCTCTATTTTTTAAAATATATTTTATGCCAGATATGGTCATTTAAAAGATTAGAAATCCTTCAGTAATTTTTTTTTAATTAATTGATTTTTTAACCCTCACCTGAGAACATGCTTAGAGAAAAGGAGAAAGAGAAAGAGAGAGAGAGGGAGAGAGAGAGACATCAATGTGAGAGAGAAGCATTGATCGGTTGCCTCCTGTACCCACCACACCCCAACTGGGGATGGGACCTAGAATCCGGACATGTGACCTGACTGAGAATTGAATCCTCAATCTTTTATGTATGGGATAATGGTCCAAGCAACTGAGCCACTTGACCAAGACTGCAGCAATGTTATTTTTCACAAGGAAGCAACTCCCTTTTATTGGTCAGGCAAGTAAGGTTTCACTGGTAACCTTAGCTGATCAGTAATTGAGCATGGGTTGTTTTGCAGTTCTAATAAGATTCTATCTACTCAGGTTTTCCCCTTTTTGTCAGACATAACTGTTTGGGGTTTTTGCTGAATGCAATGGTTTCTGTCTCCTTAGTCCTGAATGCGTCCTAAAGAGTTCATTCTGCCTTTTGGAAGTTTGGACCTTAGCTTCTTAGTCTTTACCCAGCACACCATTAAGTGTGGCACATGCATTGGAGGGACTGTGTGTATTTGAAGCAGTGCCCCTCCTCTGGTGGGGATTTGATTCCTAAGCAGCTCAAGATCACAGAGATTCTAAGAACTCTGTCATTTTAGATATTTCAGGCCCCCAGCTCTCTGCTCTATGACAGATCTCAGCACATTTCTCATGGGGAAAGTCAGATGTGCATTTGGGGCTCCTTTAATTAATCTGTCCCACTGATACAGAGAAATCTGATCTGGTCACTGGGAAGGAGTAGGGAGGGGCCTTGGAGGAGGTTGCCCAAGGTAATGGTCAACAGCCTAGGACAGGGATGGCTGAGAAGCTGAATGCCTCCAGAGCACATGGAATTATGGGCCAGAACATTTCAAATAGAAGAAGCACTCTTGGGCTGTCTAGGGAGGCAGGGGCTCTGGCTCACCTGGCTCTCAGGCTCTTGCTTGATGAGATAGATGATCATGCTGATGAGATGCCTGGATGATGGTGCTGCAGCTGCCTGTGTTTCCGGATGAACAGTATTTTCGATGGGAAGGAACTCCAGGTGCAGCCTAGGATCGGGCTGGCCTGGCAGAAGGTGGTAGGTTTATCCTTCTTTGAGTATTCAAGAGGGGACAATCTCTAAGACCAAAGACTGCCTGTCTTCCAAAATTGTGTAGCTTTTATATCTTATGTTTTAGCCTGTGACTATAGAAATAAGATCATTAAAACAGGGGAATGATAGGAGAACTCAGATGTTCTAAGGCATTTTAGACTTAATTGATAGGATTAACTGATTAAAGCTGTAACTAAAGGGTTAGAGTTTAGTCTTAATTGATAGGTTTAAGTGACTAATGCATATGGATATTTGTTTTTCCAAAATTGTGAAGCTTTTGAATAAAGACTCCTTTCCTTTATCACCAAAGCTTTGCTATTTTGGGAAGATGATGGGAAGATGATCACTTGTCTGCAGTTTCTCTTATTCCCACTGTTCTCTTTTACTTAATTATTTAAGTGATTGCACTATTTTATCTTAATGTAATTTATTTTAGAAGTCCTGTCAATTAGTCTTTCACACCTTTAATGATGTTTACTACAGCAAGTAGCAAGATGTATTTCAAATATCAGTCTTTGACTCTCTCTTTTTCTCCTGGTAAAAATCTATGAAAATGAGAACTGAAACAATAATGTAACAAAAATTATTATTATTATGTTTTAGAAGATTTCTTTTATTATTTCCAGAAAGAGAGGAAGGGAGAGAGGTAGAGAGGGAGAGAAACATCAATGTATGGTTGCCTTTCACCTGCCTCCAGCCATGGACCTGGCTGAAAACCTGGCTTGCAACTTGGTTATGTGACCTGGCTGAGAAACTGAACCAGCGACCTTTGGGTTCCCAGGCCGGTGCCTTATCCACTGTGCCACAAAGTTATTATTTTTAATTGTTCCTTTCTACATGCTTTTTAATCTCAAATTTCACTTTCCTGTCTGAATGCATTGTGTTGCAACTGGTAAAAAGTTATAAAATAATAGTGTTAGGGTCCTATTTTGATTCTAGCAGTAGAGACTTACTTTTTATGTTTCTTATTAAACAAAAAATATTGCCCTGGCTGGTAGCACAGTGGATAAGGTGCCGGCCTGTGAACCCAAAGGTCGCAGGTTCGATTCCCCAGCCAGGGCACATAACCAGGTTGCAAACCCAGTCTCCAGCCAGGTCTGTGGCTGGAGGCAGGTGAAGGGCAACCATACATTGATGTCTCTCTCCCTCTCTGCCTCTCTTCCTTCTCCTCCTTCTAAAAATAATGAAATAAAATATTTAAAAAAAAAGTGTTGTATTATTTTCTGATTAATCAGACTGGCTGAACAAGTGAGATAAGTATGTTTTATAGTTTAGAAGACTATATGCATTTCTATTTCCTGAAAATTATATTTACTTATTATTATTATTACAAATACATGTTACACAAAATATAGATATACATACTATTAAATTAATTACTACAAAATAAAATTTCAATAACTATCAGCAACATCAAATAAAAAGTAATTGCCAACTTTTATAAAAGCACTACCAAGCCCTGGCTGGTGGCACAATGGATAAGGAGCCGGCCTATAAACCCAAAGGTCACTGGTTCGATTCCCAGCCAGGGCACATAACCAGGTTGCAAGCCAGGTCTCCAGCCAGGTCTGTGGCTGGAGAGAGGGGAAAGGCAACCATATATTGATGTCTCTCCCTTCCTTCCTCTCTCCCTTCCCCTCTCCCTGGAAATAAAATCTGGACATGTGAATGTTGAGGACATACCTGGGAGTAGAACTGCAGGATCACAAGGAAGGTATATATTCAAGTTCAGTTGGTACATTTAAAATGTATAGTTTTCCAAGGTGGATGTGATATTACACTCCTACCAGCAATTTATGAAAATTCCTACTGCTTTATGTCCATGGCAAAACTTGGCCTTATTAAGTCAAGTACATATTTTAAGGCTAAAAAAAAAAAATCACAAGAAAATAAAAAGTCTCATTCAATAATGATATAAAGAAAAATTATCAAGATTATATATTTATATTGCATGTGATATCACTGAGAATATAGTCTTAATCATGTGAAGTGAAAATGGACAGAATTAATAGTGGTGATGAATTAGCCAGCATATGGTGATATTTTAACATACTTGTCATAAATTAATAGGTTGCAGAGTTTAAAAAATGAGCAGGAGTATAGAAAATTTAGATAACATGATTAACAAGTTTGATCCAAAAGACCTATAAAATCTTTTTACTAAAACATTAACATATATATTCTTCTCAAGCACATCTAGAATATTAGCAAGTGAATTTAAAGTATCATGCATACATGCCTCCAATCTAAATACTATGTAATAATAATAATGAAGTAAAATACCTTTCAAATATAAGTATTTTTATATGACCAAATTATGGAATAAAGTACAAAAGCAAGCAATGTTAGCAGTAAGTAGTTTTGAATTTTCAAATTCTAATTCTTTATTGCTATTTCTAAGGAGTAACTAATATTCATAGTTCTTAATGAATTCTTTCAGGAATGCATAATTTTTGTATGTCGTGAGAAGTAATATAACACATTATATATTTTATTGACTCTGTTTTCACACAAGTGAATTATACACAAATGATTATTCAACTTTGTTTTTTAATTTAAGTTCTAAGTATACCTATCCATATATTTATACAATTATCTTAAATATATATGTTGATATTTTAAGATATATTAGATCTGAAATGAAAAGAGCAAGTTGCACAATATGTTGTATATATGTATATACACATTATTCTTTTTTATAGCTGCAGAGATTTTCATTAGATATTTGTGCCATAACATATAAACCAAGCTACTTACAGGGCTATACATCCATTTTGTCACTTAAACTATTTCTTTCTAAATTGAGAAAGTAAATACATGAAGGCAAAAAATGAAGAGGACTGTCTTTACAAACTAATTTCAGTGTAAGAGCTTAGATAAGCTACTAACCTATGATCACATGTGAAATTGTACCTGTGTGATCCATGAGAGAGGACAAGACCACAAGTTTCTCATTAATTTCCTGCTTAAATTTTTCATTGAATTTCTGGCACAGCTTGATCAAACACAAACTCGTTATAAAATTTTTCAAAACCAAATATGGTACGACTTCTGGCTTTGTGTTAGTCTTCAACCACATCCCTACTGGACCAATAGTACTTCCTGGGGTGCACCTTAACCTTCCACATACGCTTTTCTTGCTTCTTGGACTGCCTGCTGGAAAACTTTCCTCTTGACAGACTCCTGCACACTTTTTAAGTGACCCCTGTAATGTTACCTATATCAACTCTTTGATGTTTTTTTCCAAGTCTGTCACTTCCTCTGATTTGCTCTGAGACCTCTATTATTGTATTGTATTATTTCATTGTAAGATCTCATTGCTATAATTCAAACTTAGTAAATAATTACTTATCCTCCCCTTTTTATTCTGATTCCTCATGACATGGCACTGCCTCTCATTAATCTTTGTATCTGTATTGCCTAGCAAAGTGCCTCACTAAAAAATTGACAAGACATGAAATTGGAATGAATAGTTGAACACATTTATAGTCCTGGTGTAATAATTTATGTTCCTCAATGCTCTGTGCTTTCCTCAACTAGAATTGACTAAATGTTCTCGTTAATCAATCCTAAAAACAAAAGAAAATCAGATTTTTAAAAGAAAGTTTAAGTTCCATGCTTCAATCATCCTATAAATCTAAACACTTCTGCAACATCCACTTTTGTTCTTCAAATCAGTCGTTGGTTATTTTCTTCACCAAAAATGCTAATTGATCCTAATATCCTAAAAACCAGTTGCTTTTCTCACCTTACCATGAAAGTAGTTCACAGTTTTCTTGTAGAAGGAATACATATGTTCATACCAAAATCACGTGCCACTCTTTGGGTCGTACACATCCTGCTCTGCAACTCCTGCCGATGATGGAACAGCTTACATGTCTCCCTTTAGGGAGGTGCTTCATTCTCTGCAAGGCTCCCTGTTATACATGACAACATTCACTTCTTAATGCTAATACAGTTCTGCAGGCAATGTGCACATTTTGTTAATTTAAAATAATAAAAACATCATTTTGATTGTTTTATAGAAAGACACATTGGCAACACTCATTAAAAGTCAAAAATGTAACCTTAGGGCAGTAGTCCAGCTCAAGAAGCAAATGCGGTATGTGACTAAAGGCATGTATTTAGATGCTCAGTGCAGTGTTTATTACAAGAGTAAAATGTTTAGATAAAGCTCAAATATCCAAAATAGGGGCTGTTAAATGCCATCATATATGTATGTATCATATGTAGCTATTAAAACTTATGCTTAGAGAACCATGTATCTAATTAGACAGCTACATTATGATTCAAATTTTGATACAATTTATATAGTCTTAAAAACAAGATCAGAAATACACTAAAACATTGTTCTTAAAATACCTATAGAATTTATTTTTTCTTTATTTTCTTTATTTTTCAAATACTCTAGAGTAAACATATCCATTTTTATAACTAGAAAATTCAGCTGCCAAATTAAAATAATATTAAAATTTTTAGCATTAGTAAGAACAAATAAAACAATCTTACTCATAATTTTTTGGCTTTAAAAGATAGATATGTAAATGCCTCTTTATTCACATTATAGAAAGACATTATCATCAACATGCATATTGTCTGGGCTGTTTCCTGGCATTATCCAGAAATGCTTCATCTCTTACCCTCACTATGATTTCTTTGGGTATGAAAGACAATGGCAAAAACTATAGTGAACTAACTCTACATTAAAAATTCAAATGAGTCCTGGCTGGTGTGGCTCATTGGATTGAGCACCAGCTGTGAACTCAAGGGTTGCTGATTAGATTTCTAGTCAGGGTGCATACCTAGGTTGCAAGCCAGGTCTCCAGCCAGGTCCCCAGCTGGAGGCAGGTGAAAGGCAACCATGCATTGATGTTTCTCATCCTTCCTCCCTCCCTTCCCTTCTCTCTAAAAATAATAAATTTTTAAAAATCATTAAAAAATGGAAATATAAAATAAATAAAATAAAATAAAAATTAAAATTAGTGACTACTATCAAAGAAGCCAAACCAACATTAGCCAGTTTTCTTTCCTTTATTTTTACCTTTCAAATATTGATAATTTATTTTGTGGCAATTTCTGTCAGATCTGTTTTCTTTTGAAGATTCCAAATGTTTAGAGACAATTTTTGACTTGTGTTTATTTCAAAGTTACAAAAGCAGCAAAGAGAAGCCCAGTGTGGTGTCTAGATATTTAAAATTGAAGCCCCACAGTCTTTGAAATTTTAGAAATCTATTCTGTTGACTTTAAGGAGTTGACTTCTTAAAATGTTGACTGCCTGTAGAGAGTTTGCCAGCAAGTGTTTCTTTAGTAACCAAACTCTTGACCCTAGGAATACTGTTACTCAGTTAAGCTCAGAGTTAATGGAAGTTAATGAATGATTGAAAGCTGTTATTTATTCAAAACAAACATACCCCTTCTATATAATTATTATTTTTTTGGATATTTAGTAGAAATAAAGCTATTATGTTTCTTATCATTAAATGTAAGTTCATTTATATTTGTGTATTCTTCTTGTTCTAAAAGGTTAACGTCTGCCAATATTGTGTTTTAGTTATGAAATTTTTTACGAGGATTTTATTGTTCGCTGTAAAATTCCCTAAGATACAGAACTATAAGGCCAGAATTTGGCTCCCTTCAAGCTGTGGAATCCAGATGGCAAGTAGAGGAATTGCTATTCTATTATTGAGAGGAAATAGAAATTTGGTTCTCATTGAACTTCCTTACAATTAGACTAGAGCTATGTTAGTACTTCAGACTAATGATCTGTGAGCAGAACTGAAGTGTCACTTCTTGGCAGGTACAGTTAGGAGCCCCCCTACATCTGTCTTTTCTGCTACCATGACCTTGGAAGCGACATGCTTCTGATGGCAGTGTTGAAAGACGGAGACAGCCTAGCTGACCTATGTTAGATTTTAGGAGTTGAACTCATTGCAAACCAAACTCGATCCAATATACCCATGCTTTAGAATTAACATGATCTCAGCGATTACTTATCTTAAGTGATGCATATTAAAGTTTTGACACACAGGTCAAATTTAACCAAGGCTCTGCTGAGACATTTGACTAGGAAAGCACATTTTAAAGCTAGGTAGAGTAATTTCTCAAAATCTAAATAAACATTATTTAACCTTAAAAAAAAAATTTTTTTAATACCCTAAGGCATTAAGAGTCCCAAACAGAGGAAATGGAATATGAGAAAACAACATAGTACACAGATTTTGGTACACATGTAAATAGAAATGAATGTGTCACTAATCTGTTTTATAACTAAAACAAAATACTAGAAAAGGCCCCATTACAACCCAAAAGGAAGGAATATCTTTGCAAAGTATATAAGTACAAAAACCTTGCAAAAATAGAGGCTATCATTTTCTTTCAACAGAGAAAGACCTTCAGGATCAGAGGAGACTAGAAACTGTCAAAGATCATACATTTTTAAATATATCAGTATATCTGACATATTAAACTCATTATACTCAGTGCAGATAAGAATCTGTGGATAAGCACACACTAGGCTCCCTTGAAATGGCAGGTAAAACCCCTGGCAAACTGATGATATAAAACTTTGAGAGAGCGCAGATGTGCTGAGAGAAAACATGCTGTTTTGTAGACACTCAAGCTTCTCTTAAAGTAAACAAAGTCATTTAAAATCTTTTGAGTTGTGGCTGGAAAAGCACGGAATGGACGTGCTAGAGCAATTATGAGTCTTATGGGAAAGGCGAGAGGTGGGAGCGATTCTCTGTGGAGCAAATCTTGAACACGCAAATTAAATGGTCTGTAAACAGTAGATTGAACCCCTCTGAAATTGGTTGCATAACAGCACAGAGTTATACAATACACAGTCTGGTCTTTGAGCAAGCCTGATTTAAAGGGAATAAGGAAATATAAGAGTGCTTTTTAAGTTCTGTTCAATACCACCTTTTCAATTTAATATGAGTCCTTGGTTTATTCTAACTTTGTATGGCTCATTTCATCACTCTATGGGAAGCCAAATGGGGAAGTTTTAGTGGCATAGTGAAAAAAGTGCAACAATGTTTGGTTCTATTTGTTATTTGGGTGTCTTAGTTAAGCCTTTTCTTGATCAGTTGAAGGTTGTTATCTTTGAAACAGAAATAGTAACTCATTTTTAGGATTCTTGAGACAAATGTAGTCAGTTTTGCAAACTGTCATCTACACAATAGGATCTCAATATTACTTTTCTTATGTAAGAAGGAAGATCACATGGTTAAGGTAAAAGACACCTAAAGTTAAGCTGTGAAGTATTTAAAAATTTTAAAATTTGGTTCCATGCCTTCATATATTGAATGGGTTATAGCCCTTACTTCAAGGTGCTTTGGATATTATAGTCTTCATAAGACTATACTTTATTTTACTGACATTTTATAGTATATTTAATATTAACCATGTTGCTTTTAGAGGCATGGCATATTTACTTTTTTTTTAATGGACATATATAACATTTTAAGGATAAATTCAATGTACTATTCTACTCATATCTTCACTGAGGTATCTAATAGACATCATAAATTTGAAATGTCTTTTTCACCCCCAAAAAACTCCCCCGTTTGTAAAATCTATTATACTAGTTGTAACTATAAGCAAAACTTATTTTTCCCTTTATCTTATATTTCAAAACCAAACCAAAAGGTTATTCTTTTGATTTCCTTTAAAATACATGGAATGTTGCTACTTTTCATCAAATCTTCTGTTCCCACTAACATACAAGTCATCACAGAATTTCATGTAGATTATTGCAATTTTTCCCTATGCACTCTTGCTTCTATTTGGACCCCTTCATAGTCTATTCACAAAATAGAAATCAGAGTAATAGTTTAAAAATATATCAGGTTGCATCAGGCCACTGATTAGAAGACTTTATTGCTTCCCATCTTATTCAAAAGAAAAGCTATTGCCATTATAATGGCCTAGGAGACCTTTAAAGATCTGTCTATTTATTCATTCTGGACACCATTTTCTACCAAACTAGCCCATCCTTATTCCTTCCAGCCATTCTGCCCCTCAAAGAACCTCAAAAGGACATAGTCTTCATCAATAAAACTTAGAATGCTCTTTCTCAGGTTTTCATATGGTTTATACCCTTACTTTATTCAGATACTGTATTTTCAGTGAAGTCTTTCACCAAACTCTATAAAATAGCAACCAAAATAACCCTATCTTGGTACCCCTATCCTCCTAACCCTACTTTATTTTCCCCCATAGCACTATCACCATTAACACATTGATTATTTATGTGTTTATTTATTTAGTGACTAACTCCCCCATGTCATGTTAGTTCACATCTATTTTGTTTCCTATATGTCCTCAGTGTATAGAATAGTGCTGGGTACATATGTCAAAAAATACTGGCTGAAAAAAAACAAGGGAGAGAGCTGAGGAGAAAAGATCTTATTTCCTCCTTGATGTCTTTGGGTTTCTGAAGAGGTACCTGCTCTGGAGGTCAGGATCCATTTCTGGCATCATCTCGCTAAGAGTTCTGCCCCATGTCTTCAGACAAAAAGAGAGAATAGATTCAGTTTTAATAATGGCTCAAGACTTTTCTTCCCAAAATATTTACAACTTGAGCCTTGAAGGAAAAATGTAACCATAATAGTTTGCCAAGCTACTTTGTTGATGCTACAAACCACATTCCATCCCATGAAGAGGGCACTGGAGGTTATAAACTTGAATTACTTCATTAGGCAATCAATTGCCTTTCAAATATATATCGTGAGTTGTTGTATCCTTAGAAACTTAAGGATGAGTAGCTATTTTCTGCCTTGTGAACAATTTACAGAACCCTTGGGATTTATTTACCTTGCCAACAGTAATCAATATTTGTAACACGTTAGTGGACACATAAATAAAAATGCTATATCAGCCGAGCAATACATGATGTTTGCTTGTGAAAAACAAGCATTAGAAGTTAACTAGCTTATCTTTTCTCCATGTCCCTAAAGAACTATTATTTGTTGAGTGCCTACCCCATTATGGCCAATTTACCAATATTTTCTTAATTCTACAACAACCTCGTGAGGTATTAGTCTTTCTACTTAATAGGTTAAGAAACAGACTAAATGAAGTTAAGAGTTCGATCCATTATTATACATAAAATACACAGTGCTGGAAGTCAGTCCTGAGTCACAGCCTATGAATGTTCTTCAACATGCTATCCCCTCCTTTTGGAAGTCTTGCATTGTAACATCCCTTTAAACCCAGTGGAATAACTGGCCTGACTTTGCAGGAGACACTCTGAAAGTATATGAGAAAGTACATTCTGAAATTACATTGTTTTAGTGTTAAAAATGAAACATTGTTATACTAATATAAAACAAATTAACCCAGAATAGAATTCCCCTGTGTGATAAATTAGGTTCAAAGGAATTCAATTTGCTGTCAAACTGGTATCCTAACTATCACTTTCATCAATTCTGAAATGTAAGATTATGTAAATAAGTGAGGACTTGCCTCTCATTATTTTATAGAATGAGGTTCTTCAGAGTTCATGTAGAATCAGAGAATGAACTCCATGTAGCATTCATTAATTTTAAGGGTTATTGCAATCATTAGTTTCTGTCAATTCACAATTGCTTTAAGTGAGTCAAAGGCACTTGAGTTTTTCAGGTTGTGTTATATCTACATTTGTCTTAAAAATGAGATACTTTGTCATTCTACCTGACAGTTATTTGGCTTTCTCCACACACAGCATTTGGCACTACTCACAGGGGTAGTAAGTCTTTTCCTTCCAAACAGTCACATCTCTCCTGATATTTTTAGTATAATACTTGTTTCCCTAAAGGGACTTAATAAACCTTTTCAACAAAATGATTAGCTTTAATTTGAAATTAGTTCTTTATGATATAATTTACATAAGACATAATTTATATGCATAGGCTACATCTTGGGTGATACGGGCTATAACTTAGATAAAAACAAGACCTATCAAGCACTTTATGCAAGTTATATTTATCTTTACTACATGCTACCTGTCAATATTTCACTGAGAACAATGCATGATGGTCTAAGAGATTGTAATTTGGTCAGAGTCACCCTGCAGACTGGCAGCTAGTATTCAAATTTGCATCTGTCTGCTATAAACTTGCAGTCACTGTCCTTCACTCATTTTCTTTATGA
The DNA here is from genome assembly GCA_004026585.1 of Noctilio leporinus. Taxonomy (NCBI): domain Eukaryota; kingdom Metazoa; phylum Chordata; class Mammalia; order Chiroptera; family Noctilionidae; genus Noctilio; species Noctilio leporinus. The sequence continues at coordinate 38,468 of PVIW01009561.1, read as the reverse complement.
TGTGGCTTTGTTGTATTTCCATCAAAATAAAACAACATCCTTTTTATTATACACAAGACTGTAGTGAGGCTACAGTTAAATGAAAAAGGCTGCTATTTTTTTTTTTTTTTTTTTTTAACAAATGAAAGATGCTTTCAGTCACAAAAGAAACTACCAGCAGATTGAAAGAGAAGACACAAATTTATTAGGCTGCTTACAGAACTGCATGAGAAAGTCTGCCTCTGCCCAATGACATTTATCTCCCTGAAAACTGTACACAATCCAATTGCAGTGTTAACAGAGCATTCCAGGGGGAGTCCATATTTGGCAAATGAAACTCCTAGTTAAAAGCCTTACTTTGTGAGAACAAACTCTCATTACATAAAAATGTTCTGAGAATAGGTCCCTGATCCCCAAACTTACTAAATCCTGTCTTTTCCCAAATTACCATTTTTATGGGTTTTGCAAGCATACCGGAAGGAAGGCTTGAGGTGAAGGAATTCAGCCTGATCCATGTGGTTCTGAATGGTAATCACAGGTAGGCAATGAATATCCATTGCTAGCGCATTGCTACTTCCTTTTCCCAGTAAAGCGGGAAAGCTAAACTTAGTGCCCCATATTGGAAACTACAGAAGTGAATTACTTAGCATAATAAAAGTTTTGAGAGGAAATAACTTGACTAAGATACATTAAAATTCCTAACCTGGGCTGGTATATCATTTGAGGCCAAAAAATGAAAGTTCTATGCATAATTTATTGTGCGTTTTTTTTTTTTTTTTTTTTTTTTATTCCAAGACTAAGTAAAAGCATAAGAAAAGTAAGTACAGAAAGAAATTGTCTGCAAGGAAGCATCAGGGAAAACTAAATTTTCAATGAAGCATGATTTATGTAAAACATACTTTATTTAAAGAGCACACTTTGATGGGTTCTGAAAGATGTATATACTCATTGAGCAATTAAAATGCATAGTAGTTTACATTATCTCAAAAGTTTTCCTTGTACCACTTTGTAGTTCATTCTTCCTTCTGCAAACTAACAGTAAAATGTCAACTTGCTTTTTGTCACTAATGATTACTTTGAAGTTTTTATATTTGTATATAAGTGGGATCATACATGCAATATATATTTTCTTGTGTTTGACCTCTTTCACTCAAAATGATATTTTGAAATTCACTTATACTGCTGTATCATTAATAGTTTCTCCCTTTTTGTTATTGTATATATATATCCTTTTTTTAAAAAATTATGTTGTATTTTTTGTTTGTTTGTTTTTTTAAAGATTTTATTTCATTATTTTTAGAAAGAGGAGAAGGGAGAGAGGCAGAGAGAGAGAGAGACACCAATGTATGGTTGCATTTCACCTGCCTCCAGCCACAGACCTGACTGGAGACCTGGCTTGCAACCCTGTTATGTGCCCTGGCTGGGGAATCGAACCTGCAACCCTTGGGTCTGCAGGCCGGCGCCTTATCCCTGTGCTACCAGCCAGGGCTATGTTGTATTTTTTTTTTTATAAATTTTATTCTTGTTGTATTACATCCATCCCTTTTTTGCTCCCCTCTGTCCCCCTCCCCACCCACCCTTTCCCCCCAAAGTCAATCCCACCTGTTGTCCATGTCCATGGTTCCTTTATACTAGGTTTTTGTCTAAGCTGCTCCCCTTCTTTGCCTTTGCCTCCCCCCTCCCCCCAACCCCTTTCCCCCTGACCACTGCAGGCCTATTCCTTGTATTCATACACTTGGTTCTGTTTTGCTTGTTGTTAGTTTTGCTCATTATTGTCCCGTAATGGGTGAGATCATATGATACCTGTCCTTCACTGACTGGCTTATTTCACTAAGCATAATACCCTCCAGTTCCATCCATGTTGTTGCAAAGGGTACAAGTTCCTTCTTTCTTTCTGCCATATAGAATTCCATTGTGTAAATGTACCAAAGTTTTTTGATCCAATCATCCACCGATGGGCACTTAGGCTGTTTCCAGCACCTGGCTATTGTAAATAGTGCCGCTACGACCATAGGTGTGCATAGGTTCTTATGAATTGGTGTCTCAGGATTCTTTGGGTATAGTCCAAGTAGTGGAATTGCTGGATCAAAAGGCAGTTCCATTTTTAGTTTTTTATGTTAATTATGTTGTATTGATTATGCTACTACAGCTGTCCCAGATTTTCCTCCCTTGCCCCCTCCACCAGTAAACCCACCTTCCAGCCACCACTTCTTTTTTGTTCATGTCCAGTGGTCACGTGTGTAAGTTCTTTGGCTACTCTATACCCTGTGCTGCTACTCTATACCCATGGCTATTCTGTAACTACTTATTTGTATCTCTCACTTCTTCACATATTCCCCCAAGCAACTCTCCCATCTGGAAACCATCAAAACACTCTCTGTATCCATGATTCTGTCTCCGTTCTTGTTTGTGTAGTTTTTTTTTTTTTTTAGATTCAATTGCTGATAGATATGTATTTATTATCTCTTTATTATTGACATTCACATGTACAACAGCCCAGAAAACAGATAATCTTCATATTTCATCCAATGGTACCTCACAAGGTAGATTATTCACTTCTTTACAATCTTGTCCTCTACAATGAACTTTTACATAATGACCCATCCTTGTACCTACTACTTATTGTTTCTATATCCAATCACTTAAACTCCATGGGGAATTTTCTTTCCCTCATAGTTCTTCTGATTTTTTAAAACCACTAACGTAACTTTAAACATCTTCTGTTGGTAGTACATGTCAAATAACCAGTTTTCAAATCATTGTTATTCTTTTCACATTCTGCATTTTATTTTTATCTCTCTTAAAATCTTATACAGACCCACACACATAACTCTAAGTCTAGCCAGACCACTGGAGAGCACAGTAGAATAATTGCCTCCATTAATCTGGTTACTAAATACCTATTAATGTAGCAGAAGCCAGCAATAATTTTTATGATAATTACATTCCGCAATTGATCTTTATTTGCGATAGCATAATACAGTAGTAAGGCCATAAACTCCGGAATTATGCAAACCTATTCCCTTGTTCTGCTATGCACTAGCTATGGGACAAGTACTTTATCAGAATTTCATTTCCTTCCCAGTAAAATGGGGATAATACCCAATACCTTACAGGGTTGTTTATAGGTAAAGTTAGATGATGTGTACATTATGACAACCATATAGTGGCTGTTGAATAAATGTTAGTGAATTTCTCTTCTGCTTTAATACACTTACAGACAGCTGCAGTGAGAGCTCAAGCAGATATTGATAAATAGGGTGAACAAAACAAAGACAAGCTCAGAGCATTGGAACATGGCACCAGACAGTTTCCACCTGCCTGACATTGATCCATAAATCACCACCCTGGGTATGGGCACACAAGCAGATTCACATCCATCCAGTGCTTTATCAACTAGGCCACATTGCTCTTGTTTGTCTATGAGGACAGCTGAGAAACTTGTCAATTTTATGTTTTTAATCCAGATGCATTATGTTTAGGTCATATCTTTTTACCTAGCAGTCTGGTATCTGTTTCAAAAAAGAAAATAAATTTTCTTTGTCATGTTTAATTTACTGAGGTTATGTTAAATCCAAATATTCTGTGCTTCCTTATGCAGGTGTTCACAGACCATCTGTTTTATAACCTGGACTAGACATTTTGGGGAGTTGACATTAGGCGATACAACTTTGGTCATCTTTAGTGTTTAACTTTTTAAAAGTGAGGAATTTATTTATCCTTGGGTTTCTGGTTTCTGGTTCCAGCTCCTGTTTTCTTTCAAAAGACTTCAAACATTCTTCACAGGTTCTGTAGCTTGTGGGCATTTTCAAATTAGAGATTATTCTTCTTGCAAAGAAACATAGGAGCAAATAAAAGCTTTGTCTCTTTGCTTGATATCATTGGCCACTAACTTTACCCTTCAAGCTCTGGGTTTATTACTTTCTTTTCATTTTATTCTAAACACAGCTTTCTAAGCCTTTTCATTGCTTTTATTATGTTTTGTTACTTTTTTTTTTTCTGGAAGGTAACCCTCTTTGCCTAGTTTTACAGCACTTTTTCCTTTCCCTTCTCTTCCCTTCCCTTCCCTTCTCTTTTTTTCCCGGATGTTTGATATTCCTTCCTTTTGAAGTCAAAGTTCACTGGAAAGCTTTTTCCATGGCCAAAATGATTCCTTTAGCTATTGCTCTACTTTTTCATGTTGTGGTCACTTATGATTACATCACCTGCTCTTTATTTTGTTTTTCCTATAGAGCAAGACACAGTTTGTTTTCTTTTTTCCTTTTTTTTTTTTTTTTTTTTTTTTTTTTTTTTTTTTTTTTTTTTTTTTTTTTTTTTTTTTTTTTTTTTTTTTTGAGCCTTAGTCCCTCATAAACCTCTTTCCGGGGGATTACAGCTTCCATTACTCCAAGAATCTTGACATTTATTTTTCTAAACTCACAATATTGTTCCAGTATTGAAGTAGAAGTTCCTTTCCTAGATATTAAAAATTCTCAAATGGCATGGTTGTTCCTTACTTTTTTAAAAACTAAGATTCTGCCTCTGACCAGTGGCACAGTGGATAGGTGACCGCTTGCAAACCCAAAAGTCGCTGGCTCGATTCCCAGCCAGGGACATAACCAAGTTGCAAGCCAGGTCTCCAGCCAAGTCCCCAGATTGATGTTTCTCTTTCCCTCTGCCTCTCTCCCTGGAAATAATAATAAATAAAATCTTTTAAAAATAAATAAATAAAATTAAAAACCAAGATTCCCTTGACACCAACTTGATCAATGAATTCTCCTTTTTAGTCAAAGTGTCAATATGTAAATCCATTGCTTTATCAACATGCTGTAAGATAAATATTAATAGCAATTATTATTATTATTGATGGAATCTTCCCTTTGTGTCATAGATACTTTAAGAATCTAACACGTATTTTCACATATCTTTTCCCATCCTCTTCAAAAATCCCCTATGAAGTGTACCCTAGTTAATTATGTTTCTTGCAGTTAACCGAGTCTTAGCAAGTTTAAAGTCCATACACATGTCTCCACACATGTTCTTGTTAGAGTCAATCACATTTTAGCACCTTTCCTTTTAATAGGCTAAGATAATAAATATTTGAAGCCCCACAAATTACTTTTTTTTTTGCCCCTTCTATAATTTTTAAACTTAGAAAATATAGCCCCTATTTTTTTTTTTTTTTTTTTTACCATTTCACTAAATGGTAAAAAATGTGTCTAAGTGTGTTATAATGTTATTTTCTATCTTGTACTATGCACAAATGAAATACATTAGATTTGCCTCCATGTACTACTTTGGTTCTAGTGATCTGACGTAAATGATCTTATGGAAGCAACTATATAACTTTCCCAAACCTGATTCCAGATACCTCTTGTCTGATTTACATTATATTAAATTTTATTATACCTAATAGAGCAGGATGAAAATCTTTAACTATTTTCTGTAGTTTTATTATTATTTTTTAAAGTTCTCATATATTTTCCATATCTTCTCCTAACTATTTATACATGGTTGATATTTTTATTAATTTTTTAAATAATCCTGGTGAATTAACATTTATATTATTATGTGGTGACTACTTTAATATTGCTTCTGCTTTAATGTATGCTTTATCTGATATTAATATAGATAAACCAACTTTATTTTGATATATATTTTTAATTTATATTGTTGAGATTTTATGTATTTCTTTTAAATGTGGTATATAGAACAATTTTGCTTCAGCTCAGTCTGACCATTGTTTTAATGCTAGACCATTTCATATATTGTGATTGTTTTACTCCTCATGCTATTTTTTTTTTTTTTTTTTTTGGCTTTTTTTTTTACTATACATTAACAATGTACAGGGTGGGAGAAATGTAGGTTTACAGTTACTTTTATGGAACATAGTACAATAATGGATAAATAATAATACAAGAATCAATTTTGTGTTTCATGCACTCACAACTGTAAACCTACTTTTGCCAAACCCTGTATCTTAGCTTCGTGGGTATAATCCAATGACTAAACATTATATAGCTTACTAAGTGATCTTCCTAATAAATATGGCACCAATCTGGCACCACATGCAGTCATTACAATATTAATGACTAGATTCCTTATGATGCATTTTACATTCTTGTGACTATTCTGTACCAATTTATACTATTCCCTTCACCTTTTTCACTGATCCTCCCACCCCCTTCCATCTGGTAATCATTAGTTCTCAGTACCTATGAGTCTGTTTCTTCCATTTTGTTTCTTGGATTCCACAAATAAGTAAAATCATATGGCACCTGTCTTCCTCTGTCTGACTTATTTCCCTCAGCACAATACTCCCTAGGTCCAATCCATGTTGTTGCAGATGGCAAGATTTCATTCCTTTTTATGGATGAAACATATTTCATTGCATATGTGCATTACTTCTTTATCCATTCATTTATCTATGGAACTTAGTTTTCATATCTTGCCTATTGTAAATAATGCTACAATAAACATGTGGATGTATATGTGTTTTAAATTTAGTGTTTTGGGTTTTTCAGATAAATACCCAGAAGTGTAATTGCTGAGTCTTTTTTTATCTCTTGTTATACAGGCTTTGTTTCAAAGTTCATTTTGTCCAGTATAGATACTGCTATCCCAGTTTTTTTTGTTGTTGGTTCATTTCTGTTTTCATGAAATATCTTTTTCTGTCCCTTCACTTTTAGTCTGCATGTGTGTCTTTTGATCTGAAATAAATCTTTTGTGGACAGCATATGTAAGGGTCTTTTTTTTTTTTTTTGTTAGCCATTCAGCTTCCATGTCTTTTGATTGGAACATGTAATTTATTTGCACTTAAAGTAATTGTTAATAGATATACATTTATTGTCATTTTATTATTTATGCTTTTTAAAGATTTTATTTATTATTTTTAGAGGGAGAGGAAGGGATAGAGGCAGAGAGGGAGAGAAACATCAATGTATGATTGCCTTTCACTTGCCTCCAGCTACAGACCAGGCTGGAGACCTGGCTTGCAACCTGGTTATGTGCTCTGACTGGGAATCAAACCAGAGACCTTTGGGTTCGCAGGCCTATGCTCAATCCACTGAGCCACACCAGTCAGGGGTAATTTTAAATGATAACTGCTGGGAAGAGTAATCTGGCTGTAGGCCCTTGCTTTTCATCACTTTTAATATTTGTTGCCAGTGTTTTTTGGCCTGTAATTTTTCTTTTGAGAAGTCAGCTGAGAGTCTATGGAAACTCCTTCATAAATAACTCTCTGCTTTTCTCTTGCTGTTTTTAAGATTCTCATTTTATCTTTAACTTTTGGCATTTTAATTATTATTATTATTATTATTATTATTATGTGTCTTGGAGTGGCCCTCTTTGGGTTCATCTTGTTTGGGACTCTCTGTGCTTCCAGGACTTGTATGTCTGTTTACTTCACTAGGTTAGGGGAGTTTTCTGTCATTATATATATGTTTTTAAGATTTTTATTTATTACTATTTTTAGAGAGAGGGGAAGGGAAGAAGGCATAGAGGGAGAGAAACATCAATGTATGGTTGCCTTTCACTTGCCTCCAGCTACAGACCTGGCTGGATACCTGGCTTGCAACCTGTTTATGTGCCCTGGTTAGGAATCAGACTAACAACCTTTGGGTTCGCAGGCTGGCACCTTTCCACTGAAACACCAGTCAGGGCTTTGTCATTATTATTATTTTTTTTACATAGATTTTCAATTCCTTGCTATTCCTCTTTTCCTTTTGGCACTCTCATGATGCAAATGTTGGTATGCTTAAAATTGTCTTAGTGACTCCAAATATTCTATTTTTATTTTTTTCTCTTTTAGCTGTTTTGACTTGCTATTTCTAATTTCTTATTTTCAAATCTTTGAACAGATCCTCTACTTCATCTATTCCAGTGTTGATTCCCTATAACATATAATTTAGTTTAGTTAAACTATTTTTCATTTCTGACTGGTTCTTTTTGATGTTTTTGATCTCCATTTTATATTTCCTGTCAATTTGTTGAAGTTCTCATTAATTTCATCTACTCTTTCCCTAAGTTTATTAAGCATCCTTATAACCAGTGTTTTGAACTCTGCATCTGGGAAATTGCTTATCCCTAATTATTATTATTATTATTATTATTGTTTTTTGAGTTTTGTTCTGTTCTTTCATTTGGGACCTGTTTCTTTGTCTCTTCATTTTGGTAGCTTCCCTGCATTTGTTTCTATGTGTTAAATAGAGCTGCTGCATCTCCCAGGCAGGGCAGATTGGCTTTATAAAGCAGGTGTCCTGTAGGCGCCAATGGCATAGCCTCTTCAGTCACCAGAGCTGGGCAGTTTCAGATGCACTCTCCATATGGGCAGTGTACACCTATCCATTATAATTAAGTTTTGATTGTTATTGGCACATCAAGGGGAAGAATTTGACCCCATATTGATTGGCTGCAAGGACTGCCTACAACCACCATGGAGGATCAACTGTGAAGGGGCTGAGCCCATGGAGCAGGACTTATTTTAACAGGACTCTGGTCCTCACTAAGTCTGCCCCTTGAGTGTATATTTTGTGGAGGACATTGGATGGTGCTTCAACATGGTCTGAAGATACCTTTCAGGTATGCTGGTTCTGGGGCTTCTTAGGAGGTGCAGACAAAGGTCTACTCTCAGCTATTTCCTGCCTGGGCTTCCTGGCATGAGCTACAGAGCAATGCTACTTATGCTGGACTTGAAGGTGCCCAAGAGAGGTTAAGCTGCCACTAAGTCTGGCTGCCACTAAGGGCACATGGCCACTTAGTGAAAGATACTGGGGTGCATTCATTGATGGTGTGTTTTTGAGAGAATTTAGAGAAGTCCAAAACATGAGCTAAGACAGGCCATTTGTAGTTACTGGAAACAGCTTGGGTGGGTCCACAAGTTGGGTAGGGTCTCAAAGAATTACCAAGACAGGGTGAAAAGTGTTAGCTAGGTTGAAAGAAACCCATATATGGTACTCACCTGTCAGCTGTATTGGGGGAATGCCTAGAAAAGGAACAATGGCTTCTGCCAGCACTTCTGCCTGGGAGAAAGCTGCCCCTCCAGCTTTCATCCTGAAGTCAGTTTATTCAGTTCCTCTATATATGTCCCTGGTTTCTTTTAAGCTGCTGCTGAGTGCTGGAGCTCAGAACATGTGAGTTCAGGTAAGTCTGTATAGGGTCCTTTAAGAGGAACACCTGGATCACCAAGCCATTATTATATAAAATGTTAAAGGGACTTCTTTAAGAAAAAGAGGATCAAAATTATGAACATCAGAAACATTAACAAATGCACAACTATCAACAATGGAACCTAAAAAAATAAAAACAAAAACAAACTAAGCAAACAACCTGAAAAGGGACGGAATCATAGGTGTGGGAATCATTTGGAAGGTTATCAACTGGGAGGGGGAAAAGGGGTGAAACGGGCAAATGATGCAGGGATTAGGAAACATAATTAGTGGGTACAAGATAGATAGAGGGAAGATAAGAATAAAAGAAGAAAGGGTGAAATCAGAAAACTTACATGCACAACTCATGGACATGAACTAAGGGGATGTAGGACTGCAAGAGGAAATGGGGTCCTGGGTGAAGGGAAAAAAATTAGGACAATTGTAACAACACAATCAATAAAATATACTTAAACATTTAAATAGTTTAAATTGATGAAATATTGAAAAACTAATAGAGCAGGATCTCATGTGCTCCACATCTAGTTCCTCTGTTCTTATTCCTATGTATATCCTATCGTTGCTTAGTGTTTTAGTGTTATTTTGTTGATTACAGTTTGATACTAGTATTATTACTATTATTATTAGTACTAGTATGAGCAATAGTATCAATGAACATTAGCTTATATTAGCTTAATCTGAGATAGTGTGGCCAAAACTTATTAGTGAAGTGTACCATTTTCTGAATCTTCTATGCGTTTAGCATAAAGCAGTACTGCACAATAATTACTGAGGTAACAGCTCATCACATAAAAATGCCATCTTAGGGGACAGAACTAGAAAACATATATACATACATTAACCCATGCATAATATACTTTTATCTATCTATCTATTCACTTATATGTCTATCTGAAACATAAGTTGATACTGACGATACTGACCTAGATTGATTTATAGGGTTTATAATTCATATCTCTACATCTGGCACCACAGAATTTATTTTAGTCTTTTCCTTTCCTTTATTTGTAGAATTTTCTTCAATACTGAAAATTTTTTCTCATATATTAACCATAGTAAATATATAGTTATAGAACTGGTAGTTCTTACACCTGAGACACATTTACTCAACAGAATTTGTTTTGCTATTGTGCCCTTTGGCATAGTATCTAGTCAAAAGGGTGCTTTTCGAAGTTACTTAGATTATCTTCATTCTCCCCATTCCCTTCAGTGTTGTTACATAATTGGTTTGTGATACCATTATATTAATTTGTCACTATCTGCATCCATCTCACGTTTTCTCCACATCTTAGTGGTAAACATTCACTTTTTTGTTTCTGAGTCCTATGCATTTGATAGATGCCTACAGTGATATATCAACCAATATATATAGTTAGTTATGGTGTGGTTTTTTGCCACTAAAACTCCTGTCTCTATTCAAATTCCTGTCAACCACTTACCTTTGTTCTCTTTCTCTAACATTTCCCCTTTTCCAGAAAGTCACATAATATAATCAGATAATTTGGGGAAACTCTTGGCCATTATTTCTGAAGATATTTTTGTTTTACTTTTACTCTTTGCAGATTCCAGTTATGCATATATTAGACTATCTTATATTGTCCAACAGGTCTTGCTTCCTCTGTTCTCCCCCACTCCCTTCTCTTTTTCCTTGGTGTTTCAGTTTGGGTCATTTCCATTCATGTGTTTGCAAATGTGCTCTTTTTATTTTTGGTTGTATTAAGTTTACTGATGAAAGTATCAGAAGGCATTCTTCATTTCCAATTCTTTTTAATTTTTAATATTCACAGATCCTTTCCTATAGTTTTGACCATTCTGCTAAAATTACTTATCTAACAGATTTTTCATTTTTTCCATTTGAGCCTTTAATGCATTATTTATAGTTAATTTAAATTCCATGTTAGAAACATTCAACATCTATGTCATATCTAGATCTTGATCTGATGGGTTCTTTTTTATTATTCATTTGGTTTGTTTGTTTGTGAGGTTTTTAAACAAAGTTGCATATAAATGGAAGCCAAACATTTTATGAAGATCAGTAATGACTGAGGCAAACAATTTTTACTCCAGGAAGTGGGCATGCTTTTTCTACTTCCCTCCTTCCTTCCTCCTTCCTTAAATGCAGTCTGTTGAATGAGTTAGAAGGCGTGCTGTATTTGAAATTTATTGTTGCTATGTTTACTTTCAGTTCACCCCCAGTTCCTATCAGTGTCTTGTTTTATCTGTCCCTAATAAACCAGCATGCATGTCGTATCTAAATTTTAGTATTTGCTTCTCCTTAGATTTTGGACCAGTTTGCCAATCTAAGAAAGTTTATGAATCTGAAAATCCATGGTTTTACATTTGTCCAGCGTGTGTGTGTGTGTGTGTGTGTGTGTGTGGGTGTGTGTGTGTGTATGATTTCCCCCCAGCTCTAGATCCCTGAGAGGAAACCAAATATCCTCCCAAATCCTAGGCTTTTATTATTCCAACAAGCTGCTTTTAAGGGTCTTTAAATCATTTACTCTGAAGGCCTTAATGAGTCATGCTTAATGCAGTGCTCATAACTTAGGAAATGTGTTGGAGGAGTTATTATTGATTTACTATGTCTATTTAAGAAGTTTTTTTTTCTAAATTGGATGTAAGCAAGATTAGGGACATATAGATGGTATTTTTTAAATACACATTTAATTGAATCTATGTGTAAAAATGTAAAGGGGACTAGAGCTAGTGCTCACCTTTATGCACTAATCATTAATTGTGCCAAATGATACAATGAATGAACATTTCAGTGAAAGACAAGTTATGTGGCCTTTTTTCCTGATTTTGCTGATGTTCACATTTGTGAGCTTCTGCTTCTTCATCTGTCAAAATATTTTTGATTTATTCAAGAAGGAATGCTTTGTGTTTGGAAGCTTGGCTTTAGTAATGCAAAGGCCACTGGATTGATAGATATACTATTTTAATTATGTATAATTATTAAATGGAAAAGCAAGTATATAAAGTTTTCTTTGACAGAATTAAGTGCAATTAATAAAATAAAACTGTAATAATTAATGTTTAAGGATTACTATTTCAGGTAGTCACAGAAGAACACTTAGATAGGATATTTGAGTTATATCTAAAACAACTCAGAATATCCAGCTGTGTAATTATCTGGCCAAAAAGTGAAGAGCATATTATTATTATTATATCTATAAAGGCTAATAAGTATATAGATCATAGTCACTAAATGGCTTGAAATAGAGAATACTTTCTCTGTTACTACTCTAAGTTATTGAAAACTATCCAGGATAATTATTCATCCCAATTGGGAACATATTATAAAATAGTGTAATCTAGAGAATGCACTTTTTTTTTCCAACAAAATTTTAGTGCTATTTTTATAAAGTAAGTAAAATTAAACAACTTCTCTGTGCAATTAGAGAAGATCTAAGATGTTCCCATCAATCAAAACACTTGATTGCTTTTTATCACAAGAAGAGAAAGAGATGTAACTTCATGGTTCATTGCTAATGGGTTGTTTCACTGTGTGGTTAATAGCATGAGTTCCTTCTACATCTAATTTAAGGTTTCTGAATTAAATAGATTAAAAGATTAGTGGAAGTTAAATGATGAATTAGTGTGTGTGCAACCAATTACGCTTCTTTTTAACTTAGTTTTATCATAATCTGAGTTTGTATTAGAAAACTTTTGACTTTGCTTGGGAAAATCAAACTTCAGTCACATTACTCAGGGCACAAAAAATTATTTCATAAGATAATAAGTTTCCTTAGGTGTCTTTGATTTCTTGGGTTGGATCTCAACAGCAACAAAGATTAGTTAAAATAAATAAACATAGATATAGACAAGCAATATTTGTAGATACTGGATTTTACAGTTCAAGTTCAATACATATTCCCCATGAATTGTTTCAAGTTATTTGATATTTCCTAGTTAATTTACACATTTTTTATTAAAAATACATTACCTCATTAGCTATTACCTCTAAGAACCTGTTCTTTTTAAAGATTTTAGGCTCTAATGCCTTTGGCTAGTCAAGGCTGAGGGAATTTGTTTGCCATGTGGAAAACTATATATATATATCATGGAAGATAGGTAATGTTCTTGTCCATACCTGACTCAGAGTGAGAGAAACTCTCGAAGAGTTTAATAAATTGTCAACTTACAATAAAGTTTTTTCTCATCCTCAGTATTCTCCTTGATAGTCATTCACTCCTATGTTTTGATTGCCAAATTTATATTAATAATGGTCTCAAATATGTTAATTATTCTCAAAATAGCTTCATCAAGTCAGACCTTTTCTTAAGCTCCAAATCCTTAATATTTATGCATACATGAATGTCCCACAGACATCTCAAATGGGACAAAGATTTCTTATTTTGGTAATTTAATTCTATATCCCTCCAATAACCATCCTATTACCCTGCACATCTACCCATTGACCTAGACCCAAATATAGATTTCCTTAGGCCCTTCCCTATTTCTACTGTTATTCTTTTTTAAGACTCTAATTTATTGTTTTTGGACCATTGTTGTAATCACCCAATTGGTCTTCTCACTCTTAATGGCTCAAGATACCATGATGCTGCTAAGTTGACCTTTGTAGAATAAAACCTTTTCCTGTTGCCCTGGGTGGTAGCACAGTGGATAAGGTGCTGGCCTGTGAACCCAAAAGTTGCTGGTTTGATTCCCAGCCAGGGTACATAACTAGGTTGCAAGCCAGGTCTCCAGCCAGGTCCATAACCGGAGGCAGGTGAAAGGCAACCATGCAATGATGTCTCTTTCCCTCTCTGCCTCTCTCCCTTCCCTTCTCTCTAAAGATAATAAATAAAATCTTTTAAAAATAAATAAATAAATTTAAAAAAATAAACAAAAAGGGTTCATGTTATTCATCTACTTTAAATCCTTCAGTTGTTTCCCTTTACTCTTGAATAAGTTCAAAATTCTTTTCTGCAATACCTTGGTTTACTAACTTCTTTTTAATAAAGTGAGTACTTTTTGTAGTCACTGATTTAGACTCTAGGAACATATTAGGAAAAAAGGCACAAGTCTGATCTTTATTCTCATTTCTAGACTTTCTGTTCCTGGAGTCTACCCCCTAGCCATACTGAAATCTCTGCTATCTTGGGAGAGCAACATAATCTGCAAAGTATCTGCAATTATTTGCTTTTTCCTCATTTAATGTATATATATACATAGAATACACATGATAAAGTGGCAAAATTTTAGTAAAATAAACACATACCACAAAAGTGTTATATTTTGAACTAAATTTATTCTTGTGTGTAAATACATAAACATAGTCATTTTTTTTAAAGATTTTATTTCATTATTTTAAGAAAGGGAGGAAGGAAGAGAGGCAGAGAGGGAGAGAGACATCAACGTATGGTTGCGTTTCACCTGTCTCCAGCCACAGACCTGACTGGAGACCTGGCTTGCAACCTGGTTATGTGCCCTGGCTGGGGAATTGAACCTGAGACCTTTGGGTTCATAGGCCAGCACCTTTATTTTTTTAATTGTTAAAAAAGTCTCCATTTGTTGCAATAATAGACTCAGTTTGACTTTGGAATCTTGGGCAAACTTTATAATTAACTTTTCTTTATCCATAGACATAATAATGTTTTCAAACTTAGCTTTAACAGCCTCTTTATTGGAATGAGGTTGTTTATTAACTTCTCTCTCACAAATGCTGCATGCACTATAGTCTAAAGGATTTGCATCTGGTGAACTAGGCGGCCAGATTTCCTTTGACCAGAATTCAGGAACAATGACACTGAGAAATTCTTGCACCTTTTTGGCACTATGTGCTGGTGCACTATCTTGTTGAAAGATAAAATGATGTCCATTTGCAACTTGCTTCATCATGGTACAACTGCTTCTTTCAAAATGTCAGGGTAAGCATCAGCAGTCACTTTCAAGCCTTTTGGAAACAAATGTGGGGCCATGATATCTTCTTAATTTCTAACAACACCTAACACCATCACTGTAGCAGGGAATTTCATTTTCATGACAATTGGGACTTCATTACAATTCTCACAGAGCTACCTGTTGTTTCTTCTGTTGACTATTTGGTCCTGCTGAAAAATGCATTAGAGAAGAAAATCAGAGGGTTTTTTTCATTGGGATTTTTCAATGTTGTTAGCAGTTTTCTTGCTTTTTCAAAGCACCTTTGCTGTGTCATAAACTGGACACTTCTAAGATCATTCGATCTGTATCTGATATCTTCAGCAATTATCTTGTGAACTGTTGCATCCAGCATCTGCAATTCTCTTGCTATGGAGCACATTGACTTTCCTGGCTCTTCATTGATGATCTCCTGGACTCTATGTACAATATCTGGACTTGCGGGATCCTTGTGTACCTTATGCATTTTCCTTGTTGGTGTGGCAACATCAGGATCAGCATCATACACCTTCTTCATGGTGCAAACTGTAGCAAAGGAATGTTACTGAAGTTTGCAATTTCCTTAGCAGTTTGCCCTGTGCACGGTCCAGAAATTGTGGTTACTCTAACATCACATTCCTTTGACATGATGGTTGCCCTCAGAATTTAATACTTTATATCTGACATAATGATATTAAATTATAACCTTAGAGACACAGTTTTTCAAAATTAATAAGAAGCACGTGAAATAAGGAGATACAAAGTTACTGCCAATTTATTGCGGGCACCCTGTATATTCCTACACCTACTACCTGCCCAAATGCTAATTATATTCTAAGATTTTTAACTAATGTCACCTCTCATGAGCGAAGAAAGGCTGATAAGTCACAAAGAGAATGATGGAAGAACCATGGGTCTCCCAGGCTAGTAGAATTGCTAACTGTTTTTTGTGCTCATCTAGGATTAAGTAACTTCCTTGATTGTGGCACCTTGTCTCAGAACAAAGCACTATTTCAAAGATATTGACTGAATAAAGTTCATTTGACATGAGAACATAAAATAATTGGTGGGAATAATCTGTATCATGTCCTGTCTTATTGCCCTAGAGAGTTGTTTAGTGCCATGAAAATCTTTCCTCAGTATTCACCAAAGTTGAGTGCACAGTTGGCGCAAAGTAGACTGACAAACACTTTTGAGACCCTCCCAGGCTTCATCAACAGCTGAGCACATTCACAATAACAAAATTCATGTAACAAAGGTTTTTATAAAAGATTTTTGGCTCAGTTTTTAGAGTGTCACCCTATGTGCCCAAGTTTCAAGTTCAATCCCCAGTCAGGGCACATATAAAAATCAACCAATGAATGCAACAAATTGATGTTCTCTCTCTCTTCCATCATCTCTCTCTTAAATTAATTATTAAAATAATTTAATAAATGTTCTCTTGCTAATTATATAATATTTAAATATATACTCTCACATCTCTACTATTGTGTTATTTTGTGCCCTCATATGACTGAGTATAACCAGGCTTCCATACTTCTGGTTGACCTTGCAAGGCTTCACTGCTCCACCCTACACTCCTGTGATACTTCCTTGATCTTATTTGTTCACAGATAAATCTATCTTCTACTTTTAAATTGTGAGATCCTTTTAGGCAGGGACAATATCTTATTAGTCTTTGAAATCATAACACTTAGCACAAAGTCTAACAAAATGTATGAAGCCTGATAATACATGTTTGATAAATGACTAATTTCACCTGCAAATATTTGAGCACTAATTAATATTTTAAGGTGTTGGGGATACAATAGTGAGAAAACACAAAGTCCCTGCCCTCCTCAATTGTATGCACTATATTCAAAATATATGAAGACAAAGCTGCAAATTTGCACAAGGAGTTTTGCTACTGCTACTATTTCAATATGTTGTGAATTGTCCTTTGATAATCCCTAAGCAACATTTGTTTTTATTACTTTAAGATAGATTTGGTTTTGTTTATTCTTTATACTCTACTCCATTTCAGATTTGCCTTTGGTTATTTTCTCAATAGGAAACCTCATGTGTCTTCATAAGCAGGGCTACTGCTTCTTGCTGTCTGTATTGCTCACCTCACATTTACTAAGACTTGTGTCGCGCCTGGCACCTGAAGTTGTGAAAGTCAACATCAACACTCATTGATTTAGCAGACTACCTGACTCACTGAAAGAGCTTAAATTACAGATTTTGAGGCTCCTTTTCTCAAGGATCTGATCTGGTAGGTCTGGAATAACACCTGCTTTGTGATATCTTTAAAAACCATCTACTTTTTCCCTGAATCCCTGCATCCCTCCCAATTCTATTTTCTACTTTAATCTGTCTGCTATGTTTGGAAACTATTGTTTTATGCCACCGATGATTGGTTTTATAAGAAAATTCTCTTGAAATAATCACTGTATCAATTGTAGTTATATTGCAGTGTATTTTACTTTAAGCCTAAACTACCTCAAATATGAATTTAAATTAGCTTTACTCTCCACACATGTATCTAAGAATTCTCAAAATCACCTTTACGCCATTTTTTATATCCCCATCTCTGTAGTCATTGAGTCATTGGATTTGGCCACCATTGTGAATATCTAAATTTTTCTTTCATCTAATTTCTCACAACCCCTGCCCTAGGTAATTTGGAATCATGTCTCTCCAGAATTCTTCCAATTACCTTTTAACAGCTCTCTCATCTCTATTCCTTTGGTTCTTCTAATCCAATTCCTATACTTCCTCATGAGTGATTGATCTGAAAAACATACAGATCTTACTCTCAAGCTTAAAAAATATTAATTGGCTCCCCATTGTTGATAGTATTAAGTCTAAACTCCCTGACACAAAGTTTGCCAGTTTTTATCTAGCTGAATTTATTTTTGTGTTATGTCTCTAACTATTACATTTACCCTGTATTTTGTCCACTGCCAGGTATTAGCTGTTCCCTAAACATATCATATATTCTCCACGTCCTTTTTTTTTTTTTTTAATCCTGCTGTCTTGCATTTTCCCCCCATTTACCAGGGGACAATTAAAATATTATTTTAGTTTCTATGTACTAATGTGGGTTTTTTTGTTGTTGTTGTTGCACTTTTGGTATAATAATGTAGAATTTGTGGGCATGGGTAAATGTTCATAATTTAAATATTAAAATAAAGATGTATATGAAGCTATAATTTCTATACAGACAATGTGGCATACTTTGTATGAGAAAGGCTAAGCAGGGAAAGATATAGTTCCAGTTTAGTGTTTGATACAAGAAGGAACTTGAGCAAATTCACAGAGCAGAAGCAAAATAACAGTCATTCCTCCTCTTTGAAATTTTTTTCAAGGTCTTACGCAATGATGAGCAAGAACTGGCTCCTTGGCAGTCTCCTTCTCCTCTTCTTTTTGTTCAGCTGCTCCAACACCAGGCAGTTATTTGTGAACCCACAGAGGTAGTAGCTGTACAGACACATGGCCTCCATGGCCCTCTCCACAAGCTCCCACATTGCTGTGCTGTCTCAGTAGCTGACCATTCTTGGCTTTTCAGTTTATTGCTTAATGACCCCTTCTCTAAACCTGTAATGTCTCCTCTAGACCCTTAATTCCACAACTTCTCCCTCCCTGTCCCATCACACTCATCATATTAAACTATTTCCATAACTGAGCTTGGCAACAGAGAAAGCGAGAAAAGGGGATAGGGAGGCTGCAGTAATATTTGCTATATTTAATATATAGCAAAATATTAAATGTACATCTCTCAGAAAGAGCCAATAGACACACACATACACCAATTCAAAGGCAGTTATGTGACCTAGACTGACCTACTCTTGTGATGCATGGAGTTTCTATTTCCCATCTGGCAGCCTTCCTGTCTGGCTGTTCCTTTATTTATTTTTGATTATCTAAAGAGAAATACTTCTAGCAGAAGATCACCAGTGATTCTTCCAAGGTGGAAGTTTAGTCTGGCCATTTGGGAGTACTTCCGAGACAGCATGAAAAGGTAGAATACATTACCTTGGACTGAGGTGACTGATTGTGATCAAAGAAATAAGATTGTTAATGCACAGTGAGAGGAGAGAGGAGAAGCAAGACATGAGCTAAAGTGAGTCTTTGGAGTATCTTCAAGTCTCACACTTCCCTTGAACAGTCAAGGTTGTTGAGTATTTCTAAGCCTCAGTAATTAAAGTTGGAGTCTTTTATCAGGAAAAAGACTCCAACTAAGATGGGAACTGAAGGGGAGGGGGCCACCTACATGGAAAAAGATATGGTGGGTCAAGTCATACATAGAGCCTCAAGACCAGTTGCAAAAATAACAACAGTAGTACCACTGAATTTTATTTCATTTTTAATTTATTCCCTGTCCCCCATTTTCCATAGTTTTATATCAGTTGAGTTGATGGTGATTATCCTTGCAATTTAACCAGCAGGAGATTCTAAAACCGAGATAACATTATAAAACCAAAAGAAAAATGGAAATTGAGCCCAGAGCTTCTGGGCACTGAGGTGTGTAAATGATCTGATTAGATCTGAGTATTGTCTCTTTGGAGATGGGATGAATGTACTTTCAGTTGTACATAGGATGGGGCATACTATTATGGATATTGAATATTTCCCCCACTGGACTATAACAATGGTAATAAGGGTATACATATGTTTTGGGAAAGTAGAAAATGAATTTAGAGTATATCTGTCATTCTTTCTGTGTACCTTATCTCCCATCTTAATTTGAAATTAATTCTTTACCATGTGTATCTATGGAAGCCAATGAAGAGAGATTTTTCCATAAATCCTGGGAGCTTGAATAGGGCATACAGTTCTGATTTTACAAAAAGAATGCTTCTATCAATGACTTATTAAACATAATTGAGTAATAAATATGCATAAAGAGTTTAAACTTGATCTAAACTAGGTTGGCCATGCTGGTTGCAGTCAAAGTCCAGTAGTAGCAGTGTCCCCAGGTCCTATGGTGGTTGTGCCAGTAGCTGGAGTAGCTGGGTCCCCTCTAAACCCTCTGACTGCTGATACCAGCTGTGGTGTCTCATGCCCTTGTATCATGGTTTCCTGCCTCTATTTCAGTCTTCCCAAACATTCTGTGAGATATCTTCTGCTTTCAAGTTTTTAATTCTATTTATGTTACCTTAAGTCAGCCTATTACCACAAAGAACTTTGGTACTCCTTAATGTTTGCAATCCTTCTTGTGCATGTGTGCATTTACTTCTTTCTGAGGCACCACCTTTGAAAGCTCTGTCAGTGATTTCATGTGAATAGTAAAATATTTTCAACTTTGTATTTTTTAAGTGAGTTTTTTGTTTATTGTTTTTAGAGAGAGGGGTAGGGAGAGAGGCAGAGAGGGAGAGAGACATCAATGTATGGTTGTCTTTTGCCTGCATTCAGCCTTGGACCTGGCTGGAGACCTGGCTTACAACCTGATTACGTGCCCTGGCTAGGGAATCAAACCAGCGGCCTTTGGGTTTGCAGGCTGGTGCCTTATTCACTGTGCCATCAGCCAGGGCTCAACTTTGTATTTTTAAAAGTATTATTTAGTCGAAAGTATGTATTATTTATTCGATAGTGTTCATTGTATGATTACAACTTTAATGTTACTTAGGAAACAGGAATAAAATTGGCTCTTTGCTCTTGATGTTTTTATTATATTAAGAAAATATTACTAATATTTATAAATAATTAAATATAATTGACATATTTGAGAAAGTCAGATATATTTTTGGTTTGATACTTCACCTCTGTGTGAGCTTTCAGGGAAACCTCAGTATATTTATAATATAGTTTTAAGATAAAAATAAGAATTCAAGTTTTAACTTTTTAAAATAAAAATAAGAATTTAAATTTTAAATCCTATGCATTATATATGTCATGTTGGATAAGATTGTATCCTCTGAAATCAAGAAATTAACATATATATTTTTTCAGAAAAGTTAAGAGTTGGGAGATTACAAAGATTTTTATACAGTAGATAAATGTCATGCATCAGATGATAGAAAACAAAACAATGCATGCTACGGATACTCACATGTGGGTACAAGCTCTTTCATCTGAACTCATTAAGAACAAGGTAAGGCTTAGGCAGGTTCCTTAATGCCTGAATTGGAGTTTGTTAATTGGAATAATGAAGAAGGTAATGACAGAAATAGGGGTGTATAAAACAAAACACTATCTATAAATACCCATTATAAAGACAACATGATGTTAAATAAAATTCTCTTTTCTTTCATCCTTCCTCATAAGTAGTGATTGGAAATTGATTAAAAGATAGTGGAAGTTTTAGTAATTTTTAAAAAGAGAATTACAGTGAGTGGCTATTGTATACTTACTGTACAATTGATAATAAGCAAAATGCTTTATACTTTAATTTTTTTTTTCTTGTAGAACCATGAAATAGGAATTAGCATGATTACTTTTATTTTTCAGATGGAAAGACTGGGGATTGAAACATGAAGTCACTTGCCCAGCAGTAAATGTCAAAACCGTACTTGGACCTTCTTAGTTCAACTCCTAGGCCATTACCACCATCCCAGGTTGCTTCCCTTAACCTGTATTATTTTAAATCAAGACTTACTTTTTAAAAAGGTAAGATTCTTAAAAAAAAAAAAAAAAAAAAAAAGGTAAGATTCTTACCACAGCTACTAAACTATGCTGGTTGCCAGTAAGCTTCCATTATTGTTTAACATAGAAATGTTACTAATATCAAGAGGCTCCAATCAAACTATTATCTTAAATTTCAAGTGCATAATTTTAATAAGGAATAACACTGTACAGCTTAAAAAATATTTCAGCCTCTTTCTTTAAAAAATATGAATCAGTATACTAATACAATTCCAACTAGTTTTCCATGGATGTAATCTTTAAAGATTATTCTCATATCTTTTAAGCATTTGTGACATTTGATGAAAATGACATTCCCAACTTTCTCTCCCATCATTTAAAAATTACATTGAGATCTTTAATCATTTTTCTAGTATATTAATACTTAAAACTATTTCCTCTCATTGGCACATATAGTAGACTAAAATTCTTTCTGTTTTTATTTGTCTTATTCACCAAGACTAACATTTCTCCTACTCCTTTTGCAGAGATGATTGGAGGGTGTTTTAGTGATTTGAGCCCTGGGTGATGACACATCCCCCAGCAAAGAGACCAGGCCCTGACCCTGTCAAGAAAGAGATTAGTGGACATGTAAACTACATCTTTTGAAGAAGGATTTCCTGAGCAAGGAACATTTTTTAAAAAGGTAGCTTGCCTGCACTAAAGAGAGGAAGGAAGAAAGTGTGGCCTACACAGAAAAGGAAGATCAAAATGTCCAAAGTAAATCTAATCCTGTCTTTTACATCATTAAATGTAAACATCAGCGTTATTTAAAAAAAAACAGAGAAGTGTATGTGCATCAAGATGGTGAGAATGTCCCTGAGATTACAAATCAGCACTTCCCAGCCCCTAAAACAGCTTCTTCTGGTTTAGAAACCTGAGACTGGGAAACACCCAGTCCTTTGATACCACCTTCTTTTCTGGGTGCTCAAAGCAGGTTCTTCCAAAAGGCAAGTGCATCATGTACAGAGAGACAGAATATTTTAAAAGTGAAGATAGGACAAAAGAGAACCAGAGTTTTCTGCTTTTGATTTTTATTTCAAATGTGTATCCTTATTTTTGAGCCTTGTACTTCACTGTTTAGTAAGCCTTGGTAAGAATGAAAGCATGGGAGTTAAAACTGAAATTGCACTTGTAGGATCACCAGGACCTAAACTCTGTTAGGGATATTGGTGTGTGGTGACATTACCTTTGTGTGTTTTCTTTGGAGCATTTGTGGGAATTCTCAATTATTTTTCTGAAGCTCTTCCTAGAAAAATTCTCTTCTGCTCTTCCTACTCTTTTGCAACATCCCCAAGTACACACAACTCCATGAAAATTACTTTTGAAGTATTTTACAAATTCTAACTATTAGCAAAAGTTTGCTTCAGTGCTGGGAAGTAGCTTTGATGGTGGCTGCTCTCAAGTTTAGGTCTGAATATTTTAGCCATTGAAAAAAAAATTCTTCCAGACAAGGGCAGATTCTCTTTCAAATCCCTCCTGCTGTGTGAGCCAACAAAAGATTGAATGGATGGGAATACACTTGCAATGATCCACATTCATCCTTTGACCTCTGGGCTCAACTGGCTGTCATGCACAAATTTGATTTTTGCTAGAAAGATTCATTTTTCCATCCCTCAAAGGAGAAAACTAATGAGACTGAACAGGTTGAGGAATTATTTCTTGAACAATTTTTCACAAGTGATGTATAGCAGGTTTGGAAGTTTTCTTTTGAATACATATTTTTGTTGGGCAATTTGGGAACTGAAGACAAACCAGAAAGTTTTCCTGCTTTTTAAAATAGAAAGCAAGTTATAGAACCCAAATAATATGGTAACATGGTGCAGTGGAAAATGCATCTTAAATTCTTGAGTTTGAAGATACAAGCTAAAGCTCTAGAGTACTGCTGCTTCCCCTTAATAGTCAATCATGTGTCATTTTTTTCACAGCTTCAGTTTCCCCTTATTGTCCTAACTGGGTGCCAGCACATATTCAGTGCTCCCTTCCTGCTTAAGTTCAAGAGGAGGCAAGCATAGAATTAAAGCTATACTGGTCATAACAAATGTGCCAAGCTCAGAGGAGAGAGCAGAAACCAGGCTGGCTAAAATGATTCAGATTTTAGACGGTGAACTTCTGAGAGCAGACATTTTCCTTTGTGGTTTGAAAGGCCATTATGATCAGTCCAAACCAATTCTCACATCTTAATTGAGTTGCCAGTAGGAAATGGATTTCTAGGTTCTCCATGTAATTTTGAATCCTTAGTTTCTTATCTGTTGAACTCCCTTAAAATGGTTTTAGTGAAACCTGCACAATGCTAGACTAACAGGTCAATCCAGCCTAAAAATTGATAAAGACACAGGGTGAAAATACAAATGCCAGTTGATTAAGGATTGTTGAATGAATATATGGGTGAGTTCAGTAAAAGTGTCTGATGTTAAAGGTGTGTATTGGTGCTGTGTACATTTCTTGTTATTCTGAGATCACATATTAGCTTTTGCTAAATCATGTTTTGGTAACACATGGCTATGAAATCTCTGGATTTACATTATTTATTTCTACTCACATGCACCTGTGGCAGGCTGATTTCAGTTCACTTCACTTGTGTTCTCACTCAGGACTCAAACTGAAGAAGCAGTCTGGTGGCAGAAAGCAGAGAACGAAGGACACACCAAATGACCACCCTTAAAATCCTCTGTTAATAGGGGTGTTTGGCACTTCTGCTTACGTTACATTGGCCAAAGAGAGTCAATGTGGGGCAGAGACATATAATTCTGCCAGAGGGAAGCAGTTCAAATCTCTGGGAACAAAAATACAATCTAGACAGATTGCAATTTTCTGAATTAAACTTTTCTAAAACTTAATTTGATTACGTTCCCATTTTCTAGTGAAATTGCAGCCAAAAGCGAACATGTAATTTTCATTGTGCTAAGGTTACCTGTCTTTCACAGGCATACAAAACTGTGGTGACCTTCCTTACCTGCTTGCTCTTCTGGAGAACACTTCAGGGGCTACTTCTGTTCATTCCTAGTCCATCTCTGAATCAGACAAAGTAGCAGGCTTGTGCTCATTCACTGGGAATGCACACTTGGATATGCATATTATTGTTCAAGGAGTTGAATGAGTTTCACAGAATCCACATTTATTGGTAAGATTTCTGGGTGCTTTCTGTAATATGTTAAAAGGCATTGTGGCATGCATTGTAGTGGCCTTGCATTTAAAGAATTGCCTTAAGTAAGATGCAAACTATGTAATGGAGAAATCAGTCAATGTCCAGGGTCTTTGCAAAGTAGACTATCATTACTGCCTGATCAATGAGTGAGCTAGGTTTGCTTTTATTTTCACATATCCTTTCAAGCAGTCTCCATCTGTAGCTAATGTTATAAAGCCAGTGCCTGAGACATCTTTGTTTTTATTGTGGCAATATATCTATGCGCTCTCTTTATCGTAAGTAATCTAGTACCCCTGAAAGATGATGCTGAGGCTCTGAAAGAAAAAAAAAAAATGTGATAACAGCTTACGGTGACATTTATATAATTGCCCCAGTCAGAACTCATTTCCAGCTGCCTATGTGAAAGCTTACTTCAGTGTTGTAGCTAGGAAACAGGGAAAGCAAATAGCGATTTCTCTTTGGCTTCAACCTTCTGAACTATTCATGCTTTACAGAAAGCCTTTCATCACAGAATCTTGTACTTGCAGTCATGCATAGATTTGCTTCCTAAGATCCTAATTTTCTTTGAAAAATACTTTGCAGGAACAAACTGTCCCTGTTTAAACACAAAGATTTTAGTTTCTAAAATATATTGGGGTGACATTGTTAAGAAAATTTTTATAGGGTCTAGATATAGAATTCTACAATACATCATCTATATATTGTATTGTGTGTTCACCACCCCAAGTGTCTATCATTATTTATCCCCCTTTTACCCTCTTCTACCTCTCTCCATCCCCCTCCACTCTGGCAATCACTGTAATGGTGTCTATGTTTCTCTGTAATCAATAGAAGTCTTCATTTTTCTCTCCAATTTGTGTATTATGGAAGTCATCATGAACTCTATTCTTACTGAATTTTAAATCTCAAGTCAGTTGGGTTCACACCGACTTGTGAACATGCCCCTCACTGTAGCCAGCAGGAATTTTCCATATTTGGCAAGACTTGTCTGGAAGCTGTTTCTATGAATTCCCATATGGAGGTATAAGGCAGCCTTTTCTTGCCCCTTTCTCCAATCCATGTGCTCTTTGTTCTCTTACTCCAAGGACTTCATGACTCCACAGGAATCAAGCATCTGCCTCAGTGCTCTACCCTTAACCTGTAAGACCCACCCATACTTTATGTCAGCGATGGCTGGTAAGGAGGAAGAGCAATGGCCCAGAATTGTTTCTAATTGTCTACATAGTTCATTCTCATTTTGCTCAATGTAAAGCTTGATTTTATTCTTATGTGCTGTTCATTTTTCTATCCCCTGAATATCCTTTGTTTTCTGGCTCTTGCAGGAATCTAGGTTTATTTACCTGTGGCTCTTTCGACCCCAAAAATCTTTGGGGAAAGGCTCTCACACATTTTAGACTCTGAGATACAAACCCTAGCACCAGTTTATATGGCACTTGGCCAGCAGTCTAGTTGAGTCAACTGAGAGCAAGTTGGGATAATATCTCCCCTGAGAAAGTTGGACTCTTGATGAGAAACGAACAATTTTCTTTCACTTAAGTGATCTTCCCTCTGCCACACTGAAGTTGGTGAAGTAGTGAATTACTTCATAATCTTGCAACAGTACCGAATGAGTAAGACTAACTTAGCATTAAGGGGTTTTCACTGCACTTTACAACAACATAGTATTTTTGGGCTCATATAACTTGGTTAGACAAGAATGTTGTGCTCAGATGATACATGTTTCAGTGTAATGTGTGATCCCATACAGCAAGAACTCTACGTATCTTAACCATTTTTATATTCACAACCTATACAACAGTGCATGGACCACAGTGACAGTTCAATAAATACCAGCAGCATAAGTAATAAATAAATAAATAAATGCAAAAAGAATCATTAATATACATTACTATCATACAATTTATTATAATTTATCATTTGCTAAGTTAAGAAACTGAAAAATGCAGGAGACCTGAAATACATTTTATCTCATTGCATTGAATATTTTCAACCACTCTATAAGATAAAATGCATTTTATCTTGTTTATTTATTATTTATTTAATATTATTACTTATTTAATATTTATTATTGATAAATATTAAGGCTGAAATGTTTCACTTCACTGCTTAAACTTAGTAAGGGACTCAGGGGAGGTAGAAATGGGAGGAAAGAAGGGAAGAGAGGGAGAAAAAGGAGGAATCCATAGGCTTCCAAACCCTTTTTGCTTATTATTTTTAAAGGTGTACATTGACCCAATAAATATTTTTTGGATGTAAATTATTTGCAAAAGTGCAGTGGGCAAAGATTCTAATTGTATAGGAAACAGAACCATTTCCATACCCCCATGGGATTTGTAATCTAATGGGAGAAACTATTAATCAATAGGAGAAATAAAATAAACTTTAAAATGTATTATTATATTTTGGAATAAAAGAAAAAGAAGGTGCTTAAAGATCACAAAACATGGCATTTTGCATATCTGAATGTAAGTCAATCCTCAGGAAAAATGTAGAATCAGAGATCAGTGAAGGTTTTTTTTCAGTTTCCAACAACTTTCCTTCCTGTCTCTTCAAGGCAGATTCATCTTCATCCACTATGCTTTGCTTTCTTCCGAATTCCCCTCTAAGAAGGAGTATATTCTCATTCTCAGTATTAACACTCAAAGTGAATTTAAGTCATTGAGTTACTTCTTTGTGATGTGTAAGCATTTAAGCTCCATCTCCATCTGTGGAGTTCAAAACATCAGCAAGAAAGTAGACAGGATTACTCTGTCACTGAAGATATCATAATATACAGTCACATTTTCTGCTAACATATAAGCCTAACCTTAGTTTAAAACTACTTCAATTATTTTATTTCATCATTTTTTTTTAGAAGGAGGGGAAGGGAGAGAGGCAGAGAGGGAGAGAGACATCAGTGTATGGTTGCTTTTCACCTGCCTCCAGCCATAGACCTGACTGGAGACCTGGTTTGCAACCTTGTTATGTGCCCTGGCTGGGGAATCGAACCTACAACCTTTGGGTTCGCAGGCCTGCGCCTTATCCACTGTGCTACCAGCCAGGGCTAATTATTTTAATACTTTTGCTAATAAGTAACTTAGAAATGAACATCCTTATAGATAAATTCGTGCAAATGTCTGATTATTTCCTCAAAATACATTTTTAGATTTAATTATCTCTCTATTCAACCCTTCTATAAATCCATAATTTTTCAAAATAAAAATTTAAAAACTTATGTCAAATTACATATATGCATGTATGCATATACTATACATAATAACTTATACCTTTATTATACTTTTCTGATCATTTCTTCCAATGAGTATATTTAGTATCCTATAAGAAACTCCCAATAGAATCAAATAAGTACTGCTTGATTTGACTCATAGAAAATATTAATAATATTTGGAGAATAATGAATGAAATATTATGCAAATGAAAGCTTTCTATTTCAATATCATAGTCAGAAATTCATACCCTCTTGTGTTTCTTCTTTCTCTCCCACCCCCTACATCAATCTTCATTGATATATTCCTTTTTTCCCCACACATGAATAGCATATAAAGCCAATACACTTCAGAGATGTATTCTTTCTTCTTGCAATTCAACTCTCTTCACAGCTTAACTAATGGAAACTTAGTGACACAAAATTACTGCTGCTGCAAGTCCTACCAGAAGCTATTTGACTTCTCTGTTGAGACAAAATCTGGTGTCATGGGTCATGCAATCCCCTTACCATCTTTCAGTCAGTCCCTGATCCCTTCTTACAGCTGTTTCTTCCATGTTTCTATGCCTCGGATTCTATTTTGCCTGCTAGTTTATTCTGTTCATTAACTTCTACTTATAAGTGAGATTTTGTGGTACTTGTCTTTCATTGACTGGATAATTTCATTTAGCATAATAGTCTTCAGTTCCATCCATGTTGTCATAAAAGGTAGGAATTCCTCTTCCTTCTTCTCCTCCTCCTCCTCCTTCTCTGCTGCATAGTATTCCATTCTGTAAATGTACCATCACTTTTTTATCCACTCATCTACTGATAGTCACTTAGGCTGTTTCCAAATTTTGGCTATTGTAAATAATGCTGCTATGAACATAAATGTGCATATATCCTTTTGAATTAGTGTTTCAAGATTCTTAGGATATAAGAGTTCTTAGGACAATGGTGTGAGGATTGACTGTGGGAATGGGGGGCAGGCTGGGTGGATGGAGCAAAGGAAAAAATTTGGGACAACTAATTGCATAAACAATAAAATATTTAAAAGAAAAAATATGGTGTCCTCATGTTAAATATGCTCTGTTCTGCATAGATTCTTATCTTAGAATTTATGTTCATGTTTTATTAAAGAGGATTTTGAACAAAACCTCCAACCTATTCTATAAGAAAAAAATATGTATTATTACAACCTTTGTGATACCTTCAAAAGCTCTTTGCAATACCAACATGTGAGTAGCCTTCAAAAAACAATTCTTTTTGACAATTTCAGATGAAACAACTAAGCAGTAGCTCTAGAATCAAATGATAAGCCTCATGATTTCAAAATCTGTGTCACTCTTGAATTGAAACCTATGAACTCTGAGATGTATTTAATTTCCTTTCTTGTTCATCTTTGAATCTAAGCTATCAAACTGGCAGTCATTGTACAATTGTCTTTTCTTCTTTTTTTGCTTTTTGTTATTAAAGGACAGTTTTACTTGTTCTTTGGAAGAAGGTACAGTGGAAAGTGACTCCTTACCCTGGAAAAGAATAGGCCATATACACATTTTTCTTCCTTTTCTTGCTTTTTTTAGATGATAGTCAAAATGTCAGATGCTCTGCACGAAATAAGTCATTGACTTGATTTGAGTCCTCCTACGAAGACAATGTTCTTGCAGGAGCAAAGCAACATCTTTTATTACTGATGAGTATCAGGCAGAGGGAAAAAATCCATATATGAATCACAATTAAATAAACCAGTAAGGAAATGTGCAAGGAAATAGAGAAAGAATTTGAACAGAGATATGTTGTGACATATTTGAAGAATTTTCTCCCTAGATTATAGGATCTTTTTGATAAATGTGAACACCTATCCCACCACCCAGAAGAATGAAGAAAAGGAACAAATGTCTAAGAATGATACTCTGAAAGAAACCTGACACTTAACTACTTTTCTTACTGATATATTGCTTCCTTTCATATAACTGGAATAAAAAGTCCTAAGATCTGTTATCCATTGATTTTTAATTTGTTGAATATTACTTGAAAAGTCACTATTTTTATTTTAATGTTCCTGCCCAGAATTCATCCATCCATTTTCTGAGCATCATACAAATTTCCACTAGAGAACCACACCTTCCTTTACAAATATCTAGTTCTGCTAGGGTGGTTCACTTCATCCTTTGCTTCAGGGGTAAACATCTGAGTATGTGAGCAGCCTAATTTCCTGCCCACACTGATTGTTCAGTGATGGGTACAGGATACACTCAGAATATATGAGAAACAGTGAAACACTGGCTTGGAATTCTTGTCATGAAATCATTGTCTTTTCTATTGAACTTGAGGTTTAGAATTTATGAAATCAATGACCATCTTTCATCTCATGCTGGATGAGACTAAAGTTTTCAAGGGCTACTGCATGAAACTAGAGAATGAATCCAACTAAGTAGAAGAGACAAAACAAATCCTAATGCAATCATTTGAGTTTCTGTATTCAGTCATGTCTCAAGATAGAATACTTTGGGAAATTTCAGTTGTGTAAGCTGGCAACTGCTTTTGTGTGTGTGTGTGTGTGTGTGTGTGTGTGTGTGCTGAAACCATGTTATTTTTGTATGCAAGAAAAATGTGATTACAAATGGCTTAAATACTAAATCCTATCCACTGTCTAGCTAAAATGTATAAAGATAGGAAGAGCTTTATGATTGTTTCACTCAACTAGCCAATGATGTCATAAAAACCAACTTTCTTTTTATTTTTTTGTCTGGTTTTCTAATCGCAGCTTCATATAAAGCCTATCTTCCTCATAGTAATAAAAAGGCCAGTGCAAACTGATTTATATGTTTTCTTCTTCAAGGCAAGAGTCATCCTCCTTTCTAGTAAATCTTTCAGAAAACCATTTATTTTACAAAACTCTACCTTTCACTTTTATTAACCAAGTTTGTGCAATGCTGATTCTTATACATCCTTTGTGGCCACAGAAATGCCAAGACAGATGAGCTTAGAAATATATTTTCTAAAGCATTAATTGTGACTTTGTGGTTTAATTAAATCTGAGTTCACCTAGCTAGTTGCTGAAGTGGCTCCATCTACCCTCATTATATGGAGGAACATAATAGGGAGGGTGAAAGAAATGTTGGTGAGACAACCATAGGGTCCACCACAGTTGTGTGGGGGTATGAATTTTCTGTCACTTGCACTTTCCTGAACAACTATTTGAAATTTGTAGATTATATCTACAAATTTATATCTAGGGCAAAAATAGGAAAGCCACACTTCCTTTATATTTGTATTCTCCTTCCTCTGACACAAAGCCTCAAGGAGCCCAGATAACCTAGATGAGACAAAGAGGTAAGACTAGATACAGAAGGAAGCTTTCTGTAAAGTAGATTAGAAGCCAAATAAGATAGGGAAGTTTCCTGGGATCCATAGACGAGGTTAATCCTTGAACCTACCTGCTCCCTACCGTGTCCCTTGTCCAGCCAGCTTCCTCTGAGAGATCCTAGAAGCTTCATCAGGATTTCAGGTAGTTTCAAGTCCTAGCAGTATTTGAAAGTGAACTTGTTAATAGAAATGTTAGCTTTTACCTTCAGGCCTAAATCATCTTCTGTGAAACTGCTATTGGGATTCGGGCTATGCATCAGGGGGCCTGCTATACCAGTTAATTCCAACTTCTCTGGACAGAGTGGGCTGGAATAAGGATGCTTAATCCAGGGAATAAGAATTTGAACTAAGGAGCAAAGACATTCTTATTCATGCTGTAATAGGCAGAAGAGCTGAAATCATGATAAAGCAGAAATTATAAACTGCACAGAATAGACAATCTACAGAAAGAAGAATGGGAAAGAGACATACAGAAAAGTAAAAAGAAGGAATCTTGAGTCCCAGAAGGAGGAAGATGGAGAAAGCCTTCCAATGACTATTTTTCCTGTGAAATACAGTTCTATTAAAGTCTCTAATTTCTGATAATACCCCCACCTTCACTTTCTATCTGTTTGGTAAAGTCCTTAAGCCAAATTAGATGCCATTTTCTTTTAATAATAAATAATCTTGATCTAGATAAAGCTGATAACAAATGCAAAATATAAATATATACAAGATTATTGCCTCTTGGTTCTTGAACAATCCTAAAGGGAAAAATAACACTAACAGCATCAAGAGTCTTAGCTGGGGAAAAAGTTGTAAAGTCATGTAATTGATGCTCTAAAATAAACACAAACATTGGTATTTATTTTGCCAATAACATTTTATATGACCTTATTCAATTCTCATAACAACCGCATGCTCCGTACATTATTAGCCTCATTTTTATAGATGAGAAACCAAGACTCAAAGAGGCCTAATAACTTGCACAGAGGAGAGTAGTAAAGTAAAATTTCCTTCATATCACAGGAAAAGAATGACTCTATACCTTTTCTCTTTCTTTTCCTGCCTTTTGTGATAAAGACTAAGAATCTTCCCATATCTAAATATCTTTGTCAAACCAGACACCTTTTACAATTTTATTACTTATATTGGAAGCATGTAGCATTCTAGGCAGAGGGAATACCAAGTGAATGGTACATAGTACATAGGTGTGTGATGGCCTGGTATTTGAGAGAACCATGTAAAATTCTATTTCTAAAATAGAGAGTTCAAACTAAGGAGTGGTTGTGGATAATAAAACTGGAGAGGTAGAAAGAGAATCTGAGCTGCAAAAACCACTTCAAACAACCATATACACTTGGAGAGACAAACAAACCTGTGTCTTGAAAGTTTAATATAAGATAAAAAGAAAGTTAAAATAGGCCCTGGCTGGTGTGGCTCAGTGGATTGAGCACCAGCCTAAGAACCCAAGGATTGCTGGTTTGTTTTCCAGTCAGGGCACATACCCAGGTTGCAAGCCAGATCTCCAGCCTGATCCCCAGCTGGAGGCAGGTGAAAGGCAACCATACACTGATGTTTCTCTCCCTTTCTTCCCCTGTCCCTTCCCCTCTTTCTAAAAATAATGAATAAAATATAAAAAAAGAAAAAAAGAAAAAGAAAGCTTAAAATAATGCAATACTATAGCCACTGAAATCTGTTTTGTTATCCACTTTGGGGTATAGGTCCATATATGTGTGATATTGCTAGAGTATTTGCAGGTGAATTCAGACCTTTTTTCTGAATAAACACTTTGTATTCTTTCAATACATTTACTAGCAACTTTATGGAATTAGATTGCTAATAGAATAAGGGTTCACCTGAGGAGCACTTACGAAGATATTTTGTTCCCCAAATCCAGGTAACCTGAGCATTCAATTCCCGTTTAGCCTGCAAGCTGATTACTTGGGCTCGCCTCTCTAGACACTTGTCCTATGTAGATGGATGGTGTTAATTTCATATGAGGGACTCCAGTAATGCTGCCCTGAACTCTGCAAACAAGGTCAGACATTTCCAAGAGCTGTAGCCTTCCAGGAGCACATGTGCCTTTGTATTCAGTCTGGCAAGTTCCTTTGTGTTTTGACTAGAGAGTGCTTTAAAGAAATTTTATGTGTATCAGAAGATATGGTAAATATTATTCCCATGTCTGAATTTTGTATGCTTCCCAACAATTGAAAAAGCAGAGGGCTTCCTTGGTTTGATTGGAGAGCAGGCTGTCATCAGGATAGAAAGCATCAGCTGTCTGGGTTAGAGCTGAAATTCATGTGTTTTCAGGACAGCTGGTCCGAGTGGCATTTACACTCTTTAAAGAAGATCTCATTACTGGAAAAATTGTGAAATGGATAACATGTCTTAGAACACTTCCTAATTTCTTCTCACTCCTCCATGCCTTGTGATTCTTCTCTTCCCCTCATGTTTTAATTGTTAAATAACTGAAAGACATCTGACCTCAGCACTATTATCATCTAATCAAAATTAACTAATATTTCCTAAGCAGCAATGATGTAGAAAGGTGTTCTAATTACTGTGGTAAAACAAGGTCACTGCCCTTAAAGAGTTTTTAATTTAGATGAGAAGACACACATTTACGAGAGTAAAGTATAACAACAGAAGGTAAAAGCTACTATTGGGTAGCTGTTTGGTACAAACTCTCTTCCTTCCCAGAGATGGCATGATATTCTACAGAAAATGGCCATATAAAGCAATCAAAATTTATAGCTAGCATTATATCCCTTAATTCCACTGTCACCAGCATAGAAAATGATGGAGAGAAGATTCAGAAATGAATCCAAGGTATTGGGCTTAGATGACAGAGTCAATTACTACATTCTTCACAAAGACAGGAAGTAAACAAAAGTAGCTACTTTTTGAAGGAAAAATGAATGTCTAAAAAACTGCTCCAGATGGCATTTCTCATTTACCTACTCAAAAAATGCGTGTGACTTTGTGCAGTATGCTGATTGAGTTGGGTCGAGCAAAACAATTGTCTGCACATCATGCTAGGGAGTGGAGACACAGGTTTAATAAATCATACTCTCTGCCCTTGAACTCAGCGTGAGTAGCGGAGAAGTCATGAGAGTGGATAAATTCCTTGGGGAGAAGAGTGTTATGGATCATGCAAAGGTGAACTCTCAGGAAGCAAACACAGCGGCCTTCTGGAACAGCATCAGCGGAGAAAAGCACCACCACCAGAACAGCAGCGAGCTCAGTAGACAGCCCGCTGTGGTTCCTCGCGTTCCGTGACAACACAGGCAAATCTGAGCAGGTTGCACATTAGACTCCTGCAGGGGGCCCTGGTCGTTGGTCTGGGGGGCTTCTAAGCTTCGTGACTAGGGAGGTGCCAGCATTCCCATGGCATTATCAGGGGGCCGAAATTCAACAACAGCGTGATATGACAGAACCTTGGCTCCAAGCTCAATTCAACATCCAAGCAAGCATTGGCTGAGAGAACACCAGAGCCTCCTCTCTTCTCAGGTGATCTGGATGCCAAGGGCCCAGCTATAATTCTAGCTGAGTTCTGTCACTCCAATACTCACAGCTTGGGGAGGTTTAGCTCCTCCACAGGTGTGATGCGTGGGGGCGGGGGTGGGGGTGATGGCAGGGGCGGGGGTGGTGGCAAGCCAGTGAGCAGGTAACGTGGTTACAGCTCCTCACTCCGTGGAACAGTTGCCCTGAACTGATGAAGCAGTTAGTCACCCTTCCAGGAATGATTGCCTTTATTGATTCAGCATAGCCAGGTTCAATGAAGTTTTGCTGCAGTCAGGCTAGAGAGAATCAGCCTTATAAAAATTAGTCCTAGCCTTCAATTGTTAAAAGAACAGAAATCTGATTTGGGAAGTGCTAAATTTAGGGGCCAGAGAAGGCAGAACTACTCAGAGACAGATAATTCATCCAGAAAACTATCAGGTAAATGAGAGCATTTGGGGCCACAGAGGAAAAGCAAGATGAATTTCAAGTTAGGAGGGCTATTTAAATTGCTAAATGCTTCTAAGCTTTTAGGGAGAAAGAAGTATAAACAAGAGAGGTAAGATGTTTTTAAAAAGCTATATTAGTAGTCCTGCCTGGTAGCATAGTGGATAAGGCGCTGGCCTGTAAACCCAAAGGTCACAGGTTCGATTCCCCAGCCAGGGCACATAACAAGGTTGCAAACCAGGTCTCCAGTTGGGTCTGTGGATGGAGGCAGGTGAAAAGCAACCATACATTGATGTCTCTCTCCCTCTCTGCCTCTCTCCCTTCTCCTCTTTCTAAAAATAATGAAATAAAATCTTAAAAAAAAAAAAGCTATATTAGTGACTCTACTTCCATAGAACTGTACAGACACCAGATGAAAAGTTATTAAGAAATGATAAGAAAGAAGCCTAGAAAAAGCAGAGGAATGATAGGAAATAGCTTGAGATAGGAAGGAATAAAAAGTAAAAGAGACATTTATTTTTTTACACATAGATACCTTCAGCATGTGTGAAAGGAGCTTCTGATGGTTGAAAAAAGTTAAGAATGTCATTTGTGCTTTCTGCCAAGTGGTTTCTATTTCTTATGGTGAAATTAAAGAATATTAATGAGGACTAATACCAGATAATAGCTATCATTTGGCTAAGGTTAGTTTTATGACACTGCAGCTCTAAGCCATGAGAATATACTGATGATGTCTGTCAGTCACCAAGCCAGCTAAGAGAGTTGTAGTATGGTTAAGTCATTTTGCTGTCCTCCTTCATATTTCAACTTAGATCGGATCCTCTTCTTATATCCTAGTTCTCCCTCTACACGACAGTGTTCACATTCATCTTCTCCTCTCCAGACAAAACAAGTGTAGCCAAAATCAGTAGTGAATTAACTGGATGGGGGTTTGTCTCTCTTCCTAGGATATTATATATCTTGCTTCTATTAGTTACAAAGGGAAGAACCAAGTAAAAATGGATTGACACTCTTTTTTTACTACAGGTTACATACAATACAAATATAATATTACATTTGTGATAGTTTTGATGTGTAATACTCAGATCTAAATGAGGACACCAAGGTAGAGAACATTTAAGAACATTTTGGAATCACAAGAAAGGTGAATGACTATAGCAGCACTAAACAACCAGATGTTTTGGATTCTTTTTTAGTTTTCTAACAGCGTATGCTGATATTCAGTTGAAACGGAATCATTTCCAAGATGCAAAAATGATCTCATCCCAGAGTTTGAGCCTTCTATATTGGTGGATTTTTTTCTATTCTGGGTATTTTTATTTTGAGACTTGATGGCCCTCTTTAAGATATGTCTATTCAATGCCATAACAAATAGTCAGTGCAGGAGACTGAGTGCCAACATCAGTCAAAATAATAGTCTGGTATTGGGCAGAAACATCAACTCATTGAATGTTTATTTCTTCCATTCATTTTTTAACTTATCACTCTGAAACACACACATTCATACACACATCAGATCATTTCACACAAAATATATTCATTAAAATGCATCATATTGAGCACAAGCTCTTTCTGTCTGTCTTTCTTTTTTTTTTTTCATACAGATTCTTGGTTATACCATTAGAAAGATTCTTAGCACATGCTGAAGTTATAGAGCTTTATAGGTCTGTATCTGGGACTCAGACAATATTAGTTAGAATCAGTAATAATTATATTTAGAGAACAGATGCATGGTCTAATTCACACCATTATTTTCTTTCTCAAGATTAAGGATGGTTTGTAAAATACATGGCCATTCATCCTATTGTGGTCCACCTTGGTATTTTGGAGCTCACAGGTCCTAGCATGCTGAAGCTGGAGCTCATGAATACATTACAGGACATCCTTTCAATGGTAGAGATGGAGATTGCTGGGGCCATAGCAGCCCACATTCACTGCAAAGCACAAGACTAGGAAATGACTCACTGTCTTTTTCTTTGTTTTTTTTGTTTTTTTTTCTTATTTATTTATTTTTTAATATTTTATTTATTTTTTTTAAAGATTTTTATTATTCTTAGAAAGAGGGGAAGGGAGAGGAGCAGAGAGGGAGAGAGACATCAATGTATAGTTGCCTTTCACCTGCCTCCAGCTATGGACCTGGCTGGAGACCTCACTTGCAACCTGGTTATGTACCCTGACTGGGAATTGAACCAGTGGCCTTTGGGTTCACAGGTTGGCACCTTATCCACTGTGTCACCAGCCAGGGCCACTGTCTTTTTCTAATCCTATTACTCAAAGGAGCTTTACACAATTAACATTCAAGTACAAAAATAAAGGAATGTTATTCCATTTGAGTCTTTTCTCTAAAGAAAAATATTGATAAAACAAGGAGAATCATGATCTGAAAAATTCAAACATCTGATCTCTTCAATGATTACCAGATCACATTGATTCTATCTCAAAAATATTCAGTGGCACTGCCAATACAGGCCTTTAACATTTTTTATGTGGGTTAGGATCACTGTAACAGCTCATTCCTTATTCATCTTTAATTATGTCTCTACACATCTATGTCAAAGTGTGCCACCGAAGTTGGCACCATGCCTGAAACAGACAAACCTCTTGCTTGGATCTATGTTTTAGCACGTGACTAAAATGTGCATTTTTGCTTATCAACTGATGATATTTTCTATTAATATTTTAGGAATCAGTTCAAATTTTGGAAGAGAGTTTTGTAAGATTTTATTTATAGGGACATATTTCCAACTCCATTATTTCCTATTTTCTTTTGTGACTGGTAAGTACTCAAATAATGTACTTGACAACAATAAATTAATTGTTGATTCTGGAGGAAACATTTCTAATACTTGTGTCCTTATCAAGTGTTACTCACATGTATCTGTTTTAGGCACATGGCATCTCACACCTTGATGGTGCCATGTTCTCTAGTTCCGTATCAAATGTCATTGTGCTTATCCAGACAGTTAAAACTTCTTTACAGTATATTGTCCAACAGCCAAAGCAGTCAGTAACCCCTTATTCTAGATAGAGCAAATTTTTTTTTTCTTTTTTTTTTTTAATTTTTATTATTGTTGTATTACATCCATCCCCTTTTTGCTCCCCTCTGTCCCCCCACCCACCCACCCATTCCCCCCAAAGTCAATCCCACCTGTTGTCCATGTCCATGGTTCCTTTATACTAGGTTCTTGTCTAAGCTGCTCCCCATCTTTGCCTCTACCTCTCCCTCCCCCCTACCCCGTTCCCC
>PVIW01009560.1:39860-51257 GCA_004026585.1 Noctilio leporinus | reverse complement strand
GGAAAGGGGGAGGGGGGAGGGGGGAGGCAGAGGCAAAGAAGGGGAGCAGCTTAGACAAGAACCTAGTATAAAGGAACCATGGACATGGACAACAGGTGGGATTGACTTTGGGGGGAAAGGGTGGGTGGGGAGGGGGACAGAGGGGAGAAAAAAAGGGATGGATGTAATACAACAACAATAAAATTAAAAGAAAAAAAATGACAATAATCTCACAACTATCAACAACAGAATCTAAAAAATAAAAATAAAAACAAACTAAGTAAACAACCAGAATAA
This sequence comes from Noctilio leporinus, assembly GCA_004026585.1. NCBI lineage: Eukaryota > Metazoa > Chordata > Mammalia > Chiroptera > Noctilionidae > Noctilio > Noctilio leporinus. The sequence continues at coordinate 50,981 of PVIW01009560.1, read as the reverse complement.
GATCAGAATCATAGGTATGGGGATAATTGGGAGGGTTATCAGCCGGGAGGGGGAGGGGGAGAAATGGGGAAATGATGCAGGAATAGGAAATATAATTGGTGAGTACAAGATAGACAAGGAGAAGTTATGAATAACATAGGAAAGGATGAAATCAGGGGACTTATATGCATGACCCATGGACATGAACTAAGGGGTGTAGGATTGCCAAAGGGAAAGGGGTCTTGGAGGGGCACAAAGGGAAGAGAAATTGGGACAACTGTAACAGCATAATCAATAAAATACTTAAAAAATTAAATTCTCCCCCCACATACACACATTCTAACTAAAATTCCTTCCATTTCTTCTCTTGTTCTCTAGTCAACAGGTACTGCCCCACCACCCCCATCAGGATGGGGAGGCATTAGAGAGCCTGCTTTACTTTCCTGTCCCACGGGCCAAAGTGAACCTGGCTTTGTCACATCCTCCCAGCATGCTCAGAGCAACTTAGTCAACCCCTTTGGGCCTTGGGTTCCCCAAATTTATAATGGGGAGAATTCCGGAAGCTACCTCCTGGATTGTTCTGAGGGTTGAATGCAACATTGCCTGTGAAGTTCTTAGCATCAGCAGGCTCTCAGCAGGTTCTGAGGACAGGGTAGTGAAAAAGAGGAGGCAGAATGTGGCAGAAAGATGCCAGAGCTGGATTGCAAGCTCACTCCACTACTCCTAGTTGAGTGACCTTGGGTTTAACCTTTCTGTGCTCCTGTTTCTCCATCCTTAAAATGGGAACTCACTGGGTGGTTGTGAGAATTCTAGAGCTCTCCTAATAGTTCTCCAGCTAAATAAATGCCTGAATTCGTAGTATTGTTAGTTGCTGTTACTATTATCTGCCCCCACTAGAACACTGCCACCCTTTAGGCTTTGCTCCGTTCAGGGGCTTGTTGATGGTGGAAGTTGGCAGAGATGAGCAGAACCAGACTGGAGACAGTGGTATCCGGGATCTCAGCTCAGGGCAGGCCTGCAGCTTCCACTTCAATGTTCTCACCTCTGGCATCCCTGTAGGTTCTGATTTGGGCATAATCAGGAGGCAAAACCCTCTGCTTCTTTGAGTCAATGGTCCTGCAAAGCAGCCAGCCTCCTCCCTCTGTCCAGGTCCTGACTACCTCTTGGAAATAAAGCAGGGTCCCGGGGGCCCACTCAAGCCCAGGACTGCTCTGCCAGGGTGCCAGCTGGTGCCCATGAGGGCGGAGCAGCAGTTTGATCATGTGGAAAGGGAACGCTGGAGGCACCTCCAGCCTTGGTGGCTCCCACCAGAGACAAGAAAGGGCTAGGGCACCCAGGAAATCCTAGGAACTTCCCCTTGGGACAAGCAGAGGTGAGAGCTAAGTTTGGCCTATCCAATGCCTCAGTTTACTCTGCCATTCTGGAGGTGGAGATTCCATTCGCTTTCCTGGGGCTGTGAAGGCCTTGACTTTGGCCTCCAGCTCCTTGCCCTCTTTCCTTTCTTAAAGAAACCGAGCTTAGCCTCCCCCAAACCCCCAACCCCGCCCCCGGATTCTCTCCTTAGAAGCCACGCAAAAGGACACAGACCCAGAGGGGCGGGGGGAAAAGCTAACCCGGTGCTGGAAACCGCTTGTGCAGAGTTCGGGGCTGGATATCCAAGCTCACCCAGGGCACCGCCCCGCCAGAGTCGCCCCTGCTCCACGCCCCGGCCCCTTCCCGCCGCCACTGGCCCTTTAAGAGCCTCTCCGCGCGCTGCCGTCCCGGATCAGCCAGAGAGACCATTAAAATTTTATGCAGAATGAAAATGGGCCAGGTCTCCAGCTTCCTCGCTCCCATCCAATGATTTATTACTCGCAAATACCACAGAACTAATTAGTATAGTAATTAATTAATACGCATTTGCATATTTGCATGTGCAATTAGTGCAGTGGAGTGATTACTGGGAGAATGAGGGGCCCCGGATTGTCAGATGTGAGGGGGAAGTGGCCTGGAAAAGAGTTAGTGGGAATGAACTTTGTAGGGAGCACGAAGGCGGGGAGGGAGGGGGACGAGCAGGAGCGGGGTGGGGGCTCCGGAGCGCCGGGGCGCCTGGCCGGGGCGTAGCCAGGCCTGGGTCCACCACCGGCCGCGGGACGCAGGTCCAGGGTCGCGACCCCGGCGTCCCCCCATCTGCCCGCGACCCCGCCCCGCCCCTGCCATGTGGCAAGGCTCCAAGCTCGCGCCTGATTGTTATGCATTGTGTTTCTTGTTGCGAGCGGAGAAGAGCGGAATGGGGCTGGGACAAGCTGTTTCCCTGCCACGCGGCGGTGGCACCTTAAAGGGGCAGCGTCCTCTTCCTGCCGCCGCCGCCTGCCTGCCCTCCCCACCCTCCACTTCAGAGCTGTCCGCGGGACCCCTTTTCGAAAGGCGACCGTCGGCCCTTGCCCGGGTCCGGGAGGGAGGGCACGCGCGGAGGCCGGCCAGGAGGTGGCGCGGCCCCAGGGGGTTTGCGGCACACGCCGAGGGAGCCTGGCGGGCAGGAAGTCAGGCTTCGAGCCGGACTGGGGCGGCTGGGGCCGCTGGGCTCTGTGCCAGGCGCGCGGCAGGGTTGATGAGGAGAAAACAGGGAGAAAGCCAAGAGGAAAAGGACAAGGGGAAGAAGCCACTGGCAAGGGCCCACTTGGTGCCAGGTGTTTCCTCATAAGACAAGGGTTAGCTTGTAATCCTCTCAAAAATTCTGTGAGGTAGGGCTCCTTATTCTCATTCTACAGACAGAACAGAACCGTGTGGCAGGTGGCTAGTGATCAAGTGGTAAAGCTGGGGTTCCAGCTGGACCTTCCAGCCCCAAGTGCTCAATGTTGTGCCAAGGGCCAGAAAAGAAAGTGACATTTCCTTAGGGGACATCAGGGAGGACTTTCTGGTGGAGGAAGCACCTCACTGAGCCTGCAGTGTAGAGGGGTGCCTCTGAAGAAGCTGAGGGAAGAGGGAAAACCCCATGTTTAACGTGACTGCCCCTCCCTGTGCATAGAGGGATCCCCCACCCATCCATCAGTAGAACTGCAGAGAATAAGGCCACGGTACTGGCTCTTGTGACTTGGCGACCTTAACAGAGGACAAACCTTGTATATCCGTCCTTCCCAGGGCACGCTCTTTCTCTTTTGCAGAGTGTGCTGGTCCTACAATGTGGAGATCATGAGTGTTTTGGAGAAAGGAACGCTGTTTGTAATAATGAATAACAGCACAGACTTAGAGATAGAGCTTGGGTCAAATCAGGCTCTGCCACTTACTAGCTGTGTGACCTTGGCTTTAACCTTAACCTCGACCTCTCTGTGCTTCATTGTCTTTATCTTTAGGTGGAGGAAATGGTAATCCCACCTCCAAGGCTGTGGTGAGAATGAAGGAAGATGATGCCTGGGAAGCCCAGTGCCTGGCACGGATAATGTTCACCATTGTCATTATAGATTACGTATTACATTATGACAGAGAGCTTTGCAGCCCCATGGACAGAAGGACCCCAAAGTGGAAAATGGGGTCCTAGTTCTAGTCCTAGCTCATTCATTGTGTGACACCAGGCTAGTTGCTTCCCTTATCTATGCTCTGGTTTCTGTAAAATGGGGCACTGGTTCTTCACATTTCCACCCCTAGACTGTTCTCTTTCCTCCAGGTATCCATGTAATGGCTAAGTCTCATTTCCACTGTCCTAGGATCCGGGGCTCCAACCTCCCAGGGGCTGAGCCAAGAGGTCTCTGATTAAATTGTGACCTCCTGCTCTGGCTGAGCCCTTCATGTACACATCCCCATAGCCCTTTGGGGCTGTCCTCTTATGAGCCCCAGCAGCATTGCAGCTGTGGGTCATCTGTGCCCACTGCCAACCCCAGGTACCCCCTACACCCATTCGGGGTTCAAGGGAAGTACCAGAGAACTGTCCAGTATCAGATTCCCAGAAGTCCCTAGCCCAGATACCTGGCTCTGATTTCCAGGGCAGGAAACCAGGAAATGCCCAGCTTGTAGGGAAGTTCACAGCAGAGCCACCAGGAGGAAAGAGAGCCCAGTACACAAACCTGTCCTGTGTTCTTCCTGCGATGCCGCATCAGGTGCCCACCATGCCCTCATTACTCAGATGGAACCTGAGTGCACTTTATAACTGACCATCCTTTTGGTCCTCCTGTCAGTGCTGAAGGAGATGAGCAGGAAGGCAGATGGCACTGTTCCCATTTTACAGATGAGGAAGCAGAGGGTCATGTGATTAGATCAAGCTCTTTTAGCTGCCTTGAGCTCCCCATCTTGGTCTGTCTTCTGATGTGGACCCTTGGAGGGGCAGGGGCAGGGGCAGCATACCCTGACTGCTTACTTGGAAAACTGAGAAGACAGACAGAAAAAAGATGTGGTGATGAACAAAACTCCAGGAACAAATTTTAAAAATAAACTTGATCCGGAGCATTAGGCAAAATCAACCATTTCTGGACAGGGCTGTGGGCTGAGGCTGCATCTTCACACCTGTGAGGCGTTTTTTTTTTTTTTTTTAAAGATTTTATTTATTATTTTTAGAGAAAGGGGAAGGGAGGAAGGCAGAGAGGAAGAGAGACATCTATGTATGGTTGCTTTTCACCTGCCTCCAGCTACAGAGCTAGCTGGAGACCTGGCTTGCAACCTGGTAATGTGCCCTGGCTGGGAATTGAATCAGCAACTGGTGGGTTTGCAAGCCAGCCCCTTATCCACTGTGCCACCAGCCAGGGCTTGTGAGGCTTTTCAAGACTTACTGAAAGTCTTAGCAGGCAGGCCCATTTTACAGAAGGGAAGCCTGACCCCACATCAGTGCCAGGACTGGGGCTGATGGTAGAGGAAGAGTTTCTGTGGGTGGGTGTCAGCCCCAGCTGCAGCCTTCAGTTTTGGGGTAGAACTGGCGCCTCCACCAACAGTGACAGGAGAGGCTTTTGGTGTCACAACCACTTGTTGAAGATACACTGTGTGCCAGGCTCTGGGCCCAGTTCCGGCCTTCCAGAAATGTGCTGTCAGGTTGGAGAGAAGCATGAGTCAAAGGCCATGACTGGTACCTCTGCAGAGGTGTGAAAAGGAGGGACATCAAACCCAGAGAAACTTCCTGGAGGAGGTGATACTTAAGCTTGTGAGAACAAACACAATTTAGAGAGGCAGAGGGGAAAAATCAAAGCAAGGATATTAGGGGTGTCCCTTAGGGGTAATGGAGAGCCATTGAAGGTACCCGAGTAGAACACCACATTCAGATTTGCCTTTCAGAAAAAAGGGTAGAATGGGCAGGCTTGATCTTATGTAAGACCAGAGGAGTGGGACCTGTGGAAAGTCAAGCATTCCCAGAGGAAGAGGGTAAACCAGGTCCATTAAGGCAGAGGGGCTTTGAGATATTGGATGATGGCTTTGGGGAGTGGCATCAGCAAAGAAGAAAAGGCAACAGGAATGAGACGGTAAGTCCATGTGTCCCTGGACTTTGTCTCCTTTCTCTTTGGGGAGTTCCCCAAAGCAGGATGCAGGATGGGAGTGGGGTGGGGTAGGAGGGAGAGGGGCTCCAAGCCTTCTGAGAGGTATGGGGCCCAAAGAGTGGTGTCTCCAGCTGAACAGGAACCACCATGGTGGGGGAGGCACTGTGGAGCTTCCTGTGGCCTCAGAATCAGAGTTTGGTGCCCAGGGAGTGGGTGAGGGGAGCACTCCTGGGCTCAGCCTCCATGCCCCAAGACCTCTCTCTAATGGTCATTTTGCTAGGAATCTGTGACACTTCCCTGCCTGAGCCCCATCCAAGTATACCTTCTTAAACTGAAATTTGTGCCAAAGACAGGAGTGGGGGTGGGGAGAGGGTTTGCTCTGGGCTTGACCTGGGACCCTGGACCTTACTGCTTTAGAAGATTCTCTAGAGAAGTACCCCAAACCCTCTAAGCCAGCTTGGCATTAATGCAACAAGCATTTATTGAGTGCCAACACAATACAGCTGTGTGAAGCACTTGACTATTAAGATATATTCACCATCATGGTCAAGTCAGGGAGGCAGATGGGTAAATGGATCCTCTTAGAAGGTGGCAAGTACTGAAGCTGCCCTGCCTGGGGAGGTCAGGGAAGACTCCCAGGAGGAGGTGTCTATCCAAGAACCATTTGACCAAAGGGAAACTCAGGGACCAGCACCCATCAGGGAAGGAACTTTTATCAGAAAAATGGGGCTCAGAAGCCAGAAGTCAAAGGTTATAGGCCAAGGTCGCTCTACTTTAGGAGCATGGGAATCATCTAGAGGGGGCTGGCTTTGCTGAAGGAGTAGCAGGTCTCCTTCATCACCTTTTGTCCCTGGTTCCGGGAGAAGGTCAAGGGTGCAGCAGGAGTCTGACTGAGGACTCTCAGGATCACACCTGACTCCAGGGGCATGTGCCCACCCATCTTTGAGTGGGGCCTAGACGCAGAACGAGAATCCAGGGCACAGGCAAAGGAAGTGAGAACCCCGTAGTGTGCTGGAGGTCAGGACAGGAGGTCACCAGCAGGGAGGAGGGGGGCTACACCTCACTGTTCCTCCCTCTCCCCTCCCTGGTGGCACCACAAGGCACGCAGCCGCATATCACCCGTGCCAGCCCTCACCTCCCGGCAACGTCGCCGCATTCTCAGCCACGCCATCTGGCATGCCCGCCGCTCCCCAGAACACTGCAGCGGGTGGGGGGAGGGGGCAGTGGGGCAGGTGCCCACCCCAGAGCCAGGAAGAAGTGGCAGGTCCCCCCCCCCCCAGGTCCTTTAGGAATTGAGGTGGGGCAGGAGGCTGGGGAAGGGGGTGGCAGGTGCTTTTATGCTTGAGGAGGAAGCTTCGAGCTTCCCCAACTGATGGAACCGGCACCGTCTGGGTAGTGCCAGCCTGCCCCCTCCCCCGCTCCCCCCCCCAGCACCGCCAATGCCAGGAGCACAGGCCCTCAGAGGATCTCCAAATTCCTGCCCTGCCCCTCAAATCAGCAGTGGGGGTGAGACGAACGGGCCCACCTCAGCCCCCAGGCCCCGGGAGGTGGCTTCATGGCCGTGGCCAGGGACCGGGCACTGCGTTTCCCACCCACCTGCACCCCACGGCCTGGCACTTGGGTGGGCAACCAAGTCCCGTCTCCAGCGCCCTGGCCCCCACCAATCTTGCCTGGGGCATGGTGCTGGCGTGGTGGTGGCGTCTGGCTACTTGTCCCCTGCGCGTCAGACTGGAGTGGAGCCTTTACAGATTTACGTGTGTTTGTATTGATTTTGGTGGAGCAGGGGTGTCAGGAGAGCGGTTTTACGGGCACATTCATCCTGCCTTCTGAGCAAGACTCCCCCGGAGCCGCAGGAGTGGCCGGCGCCCTGGCCCGCGCCGCCCTGGGGACCGCAGGCTGCACAAAATGGCCGCCACCCCTCGGAGCAGCCATCTTAGGTGCCCAGACGTGGCCTCCCCTGGGATGGGGTATGTCTCCATGGGAACCTCAGGCCCTCGGCTCCCCGCTCCCTCGAGGGGGCGGCAGCGGAAACGGGAGTCTCCCGGGCCTGGCCGAGGTGCCCACCATTCCCCTTTCCCTCGGAGAGGCCCGGGGGGATGAGGCCCCTCACCAGCTCCCTTCCCCCAATGCCAGGGGGAGGAACAGATGGCATCTCTGGGTGTCCTTCTCCTTCTGTCTCCTTCCTTCCATTTCTGGCTCTTTCTGTCTCTCTGTCACTGCGTCTCTGCGTCTCTGGGTGTACAGAGAGGAGCATGTATGTCCCCGTGTGTTCGCGCCTGCTCCTGTGCATGTGGACACGTGTGTGTTGTGCCTCCCGCAAGGCCATGTCTGAGGCGGGCCCATCCCACACCTCCCTCTGTTCCAATTTTCCCCTGTTTTTTTTTTTTTTTTTTTAATTGTATCTTCTAAAAAAAGTTGAAATGTGTCAAGAAAGAAAAACTTGTTCCCTTTTTCTGAAAGAAGAAAAGACAGGGGCAGAACACAGACAGACAGGGATAAAGGTCCCTGTACTCCCTGGCACAACTCCCACCTTCGCTGAGGGAAATTTCTAGACCCACAGAGCTGACGTCATTCCTGACAGGAGACGGGAGGAATAGGAGGACCTCCCAAGAGCTCCCCTATCCTAAACAAGGCTCTGCCTCCTGTCACCGGCCCGGGGCTGGGAGGGGCCCGTAAGGCTTGACCAGAACCTCAGTGTCCAAAGGATGAGACAGGGAGTATCTTTCCACCCCAAAGAAACATTCATTCACCCATCAATTCAACAAAAATTCAGTTCCTGTACCAAGCGTTCTAAATGTGTGTGGGGCGGTATGTGCATGAAATTAATATTGTAATGCATGTAACAATTTATGAGGTGCTTTAATAAAAAGGAGAGCTGGCACTGAAGAAAGGCTCACTATATTGCAACAGTTCTCTGAGTTAGTTGTAGCATAATTATCCCCATTTTATAGATGGAGAAATCAAGACTATAAGACGTTATGTAACTTGCTCAAGGCGGTCAGCTTAATTTAAGGCTGAATCATAGCCCAAAGTAGGTGCGGGTAACCAAAATACTGTGTAACAAGGGGGCTCGAGGAGGGCCACGTGTCAGGATTGAAAAGTTCACCCTCCGTAAAGGGGCAGTAAAGCTCTTGAGGCTGTTCTCAAGCTTGGACAGGGTCCTGGCCAGCATATTTAAGTCTCTGGCTCACCTGAGGCCTATCGTCTGGCATCTCTCTCTGCCATGGCCACAATGCCCCAGACCACCTGCCAGAGGCAGGATTCTACCTTCCCAGACCAGGATCCATGAATGGAGGAAAACTTACCATCAGCTTCTCACGCAGGGAGACCACTGAGGCAGATTGTGGGGCTGTAGAAGGAGCACTGGGCTGGGAGTCCTCCCTGGCTCCTACTCTCTCCACTGTGTGTTCCTAGGCAAGTCAGTTCCCTTCTATGGGCCTCTGTGAAAGGAGCTGGGACTGTTCTTTCTAAGGTTCTTTTTGATTCCGATCACATGCCTCTGAGGGCGTCTCACAGCACTAGCCCCCTTCTCCAAGGTCTTAGCTGCTCCTTGTATGTACCTCTATTTAGAGCCAAACTTGTTCTATCAAGCATCAGTCTTGTCAGCCCAAGAACCCCCTCAGAGGCTCCTAGTGAAGAAAATTAAATCTGTCCAGGTTAAGAATGAAGCCCCCCAATTCCATCCTTTCTGTCTTTGCCCTCCCACAGTGCTTGGCACATGGTTGACATTAAAGTGTTCTTAAGGTATAACTGAAGTTGCCTGTGCATATGTAACCTGGAGGGGGGGAGAGGGACAGGCAATATGCGTCTGAAACACACAAATGCCTGACTCAGGGTGTGGGCAAGGGTCTTTCCACACCTGGCTGTGATTACCTGCTCACGCATGTGTGTTTTTGTGTATCCATTCTTTTGCACACAAAGTGAGGAACAGGTGTCTGTGTGTCTAAAGTTACCTCCCACAGCCTGTGCCATTTACCTCTGTGTCTGGCCCAGTGAGAGGGTTGAAAGGTGAGTTGTAAAAGAAAATGGCAATTTCCTGCCTTCTTTATAAAGACACTTGTCTGACCCACCTATCCTTGGTCACTCTTAGGACTGCTGGGCTTGGGTCAGTATTTTAAGGTTTTTGTTGTTGTTGTTTATTTTTTCAGGAAGAGGAGAATACTTGAGTCTCCTCCAGGAACTTGAGGCAATTCCCTCCCCCCTCAAATAGGTGACTCAGAAGGCTGGGAGAGAAAGATACTGGTGGGATGGTCACTTGTCTAGCAGGGGGAGGGGGTGTTGGCAGGTGAGGAGTGAGAGCTTCCTGGGCTAGAAATCCAGACTGAGCCCCTCTCCCCCACCCCCAGATGGTGGGTGAGGAGGCTAATCCCAGAGATTCCTGTCTACTCTACCCCAACACAATGTACCCCGAAACACACAAGGAAACCTCTCCCATCAGCTGACTCCACAGATAGATACACATGTCCCTACAGACACACACGCCCATGCAGAGGCACAGACATCCAGGCAAGTCTTCCCTTTTCTCTTTCCCTCGGTTTGAATTTCGTTCAGCCACATATGTTGTGTGTGTGTGTGAGGGTGGGTGGGGGAGGGGCAGGCAAGGCTGAGGGATGGCATGGTGCCAACATCTACCTATGGGGCTTGGGCCAGGGATGCCCCCCACACCCACCCTGGGAGGGGGCTTCAGCTGTCCTTTTATGGCCAAGGGGATTCTCCTGGGTGGGGAGGGGGGACAAGAATAGAAGTCCCATATCTAGACCTGAGGGTCTTCTCCTTGACCCACCTTTGGGGGCCTGCAAAGAAAAAAATGGAAAGAACAGGACCCTGGGAGGAGCATAGAATTTGGGGCCACCACAAACCCCCAATTTCCAGTCTTGCCATCCATTGTCTTCACATGGGGGGCTCTATATCCAAGGGGGGCAACTCCTCCCACCTCCCTCTCAATCCTTGCTTTCCTGCGTTGGGCAGGAGGGGAGGGCGACAGAGATATTTATTTATTTCCTTTATTTATTTAATTTTTTTTTTTTTTTTTTGGAGTAGAGAGTGACAGATGGCGGCGGGTCCCGGGGGAGCCGGCTCTCCCCCAATGCAGACGCATGCCAATCACCGTCTCTCATGTGATAGCTGCTGCCCGTGACGTGCCAAGCCCATATGGCCTGGCATAGAGGCTGGTACCCCGCCTGGTAGAGATGCCACACTCGCTCCGCGGTTCGCATGGCGCTCTGAAGACGCCGGTGCCCGCCGCCTTGAGGAGCCATTGCCCCCGCTCCCTGAAGATGGGGGAACAATGAAATAAGCAAGAAGATTCCTCTTCTCCCCCCTCTCTCTCTTGCCCCCTCCCCCCTCCCCTCCCCTCTCCCCTTGACTCCTCTCCGAGGTAAGTTGTCCGAACGGAAGCTGGATCTGACCCGCCGGTGGGGGGTGGGGGGCGACTGCTCCGGCCGACAGCAGGGTCCCGAAATCCCCCCTTCCTTGGAGATGCCCCTCATGGAATGAGCATTGGAGGCGCCCTAGGTTGCCTCTCCCCTAGGGGCTGCAGCTTAAGGGGCTGCGGGGAGAGGTGTCCCTGCCTGTGATGGGCTGGGGGGCAGCAGGATCATGGAAGGGCCGTGAAGAGGCTGAGATGCTCCCCGCCCCCATGGTTGTCCCCGAGGAACCTGCGACCTTTGCCCACTACCAAAAAAAAAAAAAAAAAGATAGAGAAGCA
>PVIW01009560.1:20518-39760 GCA_004026585.1 Noctilio leporinus | reverse complement strand
GGAGACGGTCCACCCTCTTCTGGAACTGGGGCTGCGGGGACGGGGGCCGAGCTGAGGGCGGCGCGCGGCCAAGTTGCAAATTGGATTAGGGAGCGTGGGGGTGAGAGTCACGGGAGGGGTGGGGAGCCGGGCGGAGGGGCCGGGGCCGTCAGAGCCGCGGAGCGGGGCAGCTGTTCGTGCCCGCAGCCGCCCAGCCTTCCTCACCGCCCGGAGAGAGGAGGCTTGCAGGGAGAGTGCGCCGCCTCCCCGGCGAAGCTATCTGCTCCCTGAAGCCCCTGCTCCGTCCTCTCCCTGACCCGGAGAAGACCCAAGCGTGGGAGCAGCCCCTGGTTCAGGCTCCGGGCGGAGCCGGGGCCCAGGGCGAGGGACTGGGCCTGAGCCGAGATCCCCGAGTGGCGGGCCGCCGGGCTGGGCCGGGGCTGGGCGGGGCAGGCGGAGGAGGTGGGCATCCAGTGTCCTCTGGGCAAGAACCCGCACCGGACTTGAGGGTGGAGGTAGGTTGGGGAAAGGTGTCATGACCCCAGCAAGCCCCTCACTCTGTGCTGTGTCTCCCCTTCCCCCCACGGGGCGCCCTCAGGCACCATGCTGACCCGCCTGTTCAGCGAGCCCGGTCTCCTCTCGGACGTGCCCAAGTTCGCCAGCTGGGGCGACGGCGACGACGACGAGCCGAGAAGTGACAAGGGCGAAGCGCCTCCTCCGCCGCCGCCTGGGCCCGGGGCTCCCGGGCCAGCCCGGGCCGCCAAGCCAGTCCCTCTCCGTGCAGAAGAGGTTCCAGAGGCCGCGCTGGCCGAGGTCAAGGAGGAAGGCGAGTTGGGGGTCGAGGAGGAGGAGGAAGAGGAAGAGGAGGAAGGATTGGACGAGGCAGAGGGCGAGCGGCCCAAGAAGCGCGGGCCCAAGAAGCGCAAGATGACCAAGGCACGCCTGGAGCGCTCCAAGCTGCGGCGGCAGAAGGCGAACGCTCGGGAGCGTAACCGAATGCACGACCTGAACGCGGCTCTGGACAACCTGCGCAAGGTGGTGCCCTGCTACTCCAAGACACAGAAGCTGTCCAAGATCGAGACTCTACGCTTAGCCAAGAACTACATCTGGGCGCTCTCGGAGATCCTGCGCTCCGGCAAACGGCCGGATCTGGTGTCCTACGTGCAGACGCTGTGCAAGGGTCTGTCGCAGCCCACTACTAACCTGGTGGCCGGCTGCCTGCAGCTCAACTCGCGCAACTTCCTCACAGAGCAGGGCGCTGACGGCACGGGCCGCTTCCATGGCTCCGGAGGCCCTTTCGCCATGCATCCCTATCCATACCCGTGCTCGCGATTGGCGGGCGCGCAGTGCCAGGCGGCGGGCGGCCTGGGCAGCGGCGCGGCGCACGCCCTGCGGACCCATGGCTACTGTGCCGCTTATGAGACGCTGTATGCGGCGGCGGGCGGTGGTGGCGCGAGCCCGGACTACAACAGCTCCGAGTATGAGGGCCCGCTCAGTCCCCCGCTCTGTCTCAACGGCAACTTCTCGCTCAAGCAGGACTCGTCACCCGACCACGAGAAGAGCTACCACTATTCTATGCACTACTCAGCACTGCCGGGTTCGCGACCCACGGGCCACGGGCTGGTCTTCGGCTCGTCCGCGGTGCGCGGGGGCGTCCACTCCGAGAATCTCTTGTCTTACGATATGCACCTTCACCACGACCGGGGCCCCATGTACGAGGAGCTCAACGCGTTTTTCCATAACTGAGACCTCGCGCCCGCCCCTTTTCTTTTGCCTTTGCCGGCACCCCTGTTCCCAGCCCCCGGAACGCAGGGGCACCCTCACCTACTCTGGCGCCGGGAGCGGAGTGCGGGCTGCCTGTCCCGCTGCTGTCTTGGGCATCGTGGTCCTCTTACCAGTGGGTGGCCCTCCCAGGGGGCCTCGTTTCCCCCAGGGGACTCGCCTTCTCTCTCCCCAAGGGGTTTCCTCCGCTTCTTTCCCAGGGAGTTCTCCAGGGATCTCTCTCCGGGCAGTCCCTGGAGACCGCCCCCCCCACCAACGCCCAATCCCTACACTTAGGTTTCCTTCTCCCCTTTCCCCCTATAGGCCCGAGACATTGGTAAGGGGGCAGCTAAGCTATGGGGTAGTTTCCTCCCTCTTATTACTATTTTTAAAACAGACACCGTGCTGCCGAGGTAGAAAGGAGCCGGGGCGTCCCCTCTTTCCTTAAGGGCAGAAATCAGAGTGCCCAAGCCTGGACCTGAAACGCCCTCACCCCCAACCCCTAGTCTCAGCGTTTTGTGCTTTTAATTTTGGCGGGAGGGAATGTGAGTTGAGAGGAAAGAGAGAAGCCAAGACCATTTGTAACTAGAATCTGTTTTTCCCCTTCCCTTTTTTTAAAACAAATCAACATACAAAAACAAACAAACAAACAAACAAACAAAAAGTTAAGAGGCAACGGAGGCCGAACGCAGAGTCCGGATCAAAGAAAAAAGCAGTAAGAACTTTTAGAAGCAATAAAAGGCAAAAAATATATACTACTACCAATAATAAAAAGACACAAATATCTATGCAAGGAGGTTCTGACTGAGCCTGGCGGCCCGGCCTGGCCCCGGGATGCCCCTCCGGGCCCGCGGGCCGCGCCGCCCCAGCGCGGATCTGTGCACTTTGGTGAAGTGGGGGCTAGCGCCGCCCCCCCCCTCCTCCCCAGGTTCTTACAATCAGTGACTCGGAGATTTGGGGCCCCAGTGCCACTGCCCTCCCCCGCCCCGTCCCCGTTGTGCGTCATGCTGTTTTTTAAAAACCTGTTTCCAAATTTGTATGGAATGGCAAACTGTTGGGGGGGTCGGTTTGGGGAGGGAGGGTTTGCATGAGAGATACACACGCACACCCACCGCAAGCATTCACAGGCCGGGCGCGGGCGTCCGGGGGCAAGGGGAGGGGAGCTCCGGGGCTCCCCTTCCCACAGGCACCTCTACTTCTTCCCACGGTGAAGGTGGAAGCCACGATCTGGGGGCAGCCTTGCCCCCGCCCGAATGTGCCCCGTTGGGCGCCAGAGGCCCAGTGATTTCCGGTGGCTGGAGAAGGGTTTTTTGTTGGAGTTGTCCTCTAGGCTCAGGCTGTCAGGTGGGCAGGGAGAGGGCTGAGGGCTCCTTCTGGAGACTTCCCAAAACAAGGGGCAAAAGAAGAACCTCTCCCTACCGGAGGCAGGAAATCAGGCATCCAAATACACGGTGCAAAATGCAAACCCACAAGCGACACACCCACACATTCACCCACACACTTACACGCAATTTTACCTTCCTCTTGTAGCGAAGATTAAACTCCCGTCGGACACCCGAAGTGCATTGCGTGTTTCTGTTCAGTTTAATGACGATTAATAAATATTTATGTAAATGAGATGCAAAGCCGGACCCGGTTTCTCACGGTGGCCTCATTTCATTCCAGGGATTGAACTGGGGCTCTGGGTGATGGAGACAGAGTTAAGTGACTGAGCAGAGGCCAGGTGGGGGGACCCTGGACATTCCTGGGTAGGATTCCCGTCCTCTAAACCCCCTTACACCCACCCACTGGGCACCAAAACAGTTACACTCTGCCCCTCCCAGGCCTTACACAGGCACACACGCCCCAAGCACAAAGCATTGCACTAATCTCCTTACACTCTTTCATTTCCCAAATATGCACAAGCACCTCCGTTGAAAACAAAATTTTTATCACTGAAAAATGACCGAGTTGGGAGCAGCCAGTCATTTTACAACCTTCTGTCCACTGTTGCCAAAAACAAGTGTGCTGGGATAGACAACCATTTAAGCCAGACAAGGATGTTTTTCAATAAAAAAGTATAAGGTCATGGGGATGAAATATTAATGAGGAGGTCTTTTTGGTCTTAATTTTGTATTTCAGTGGCCTCAGGGGGATGGGCCATTTTTAGCTTCAGGAATGTTGAAAT
The DNA here is from genome assembly GCA_004026585.1 of Noctilio leporinus. Taxonomy (NCBI): domain Eukaryota; kingdom Metazoa; phylum Chordata; class Mammalia; order Chiroptera; family Noctilionidae; genus Noctilio; species Noctilio leporinus. Next base: position 35,853 of record PVIW01009560.1, on the reverse strand, counting down.
TTGTAGAGGTGTTGATGAGGTTGGTGGAACACCCCAGAACTCTATGAGGATGCCTGAGCCCAGGCACCCACCAGGCAGAGTGGAGTGTGACCTAGCCATGAGCTTCCCCTGACAAGGCATTAGGAACCCCCCAAGTGCACAACCTCCTTCCTGCCTAGTGAAGCTTTTCACAGAGGGAAACCCTCAACCTAGGGAGGCCGGCAGAGGAGCCTGTGCTGCCTAAGCTATTCCCCCATCCCAGACAAGTTAGTCTCACCATTCTCTTTCTCTTAGTGTTTAGGGGCAGAGGCATCTCTGAACTGACTTCCCTAAAATGACCCCCACACACACAGACATTAGTGCCCACAGGATCACTGGAATATTTGGGAAGGGGGCCAAGTCCTAAAGAACCCCCATCCGAAAGCCTGACTATACTTAGAACTACTAGAATCCTGCTTTTTCTAATACTGTTTACTTAAGTTGTTTTTTTTTAAAAAGTATTGTTTGTTTTAGGGCTGCAATGGTGGGGGCTGTCATGTTGTGCTTGGGGCTTGTTAGGCTTTTAAAGGTTGGCCCCAAGATCCCAAATGACAACATCCTGATGACGAAAGTGGGAAAAGGGAAGGTAGTTGAAGAAGGAAGCCCTAAAACATGAAAGGGTGGGTTGGATTACACTGACCCTGAGCTAGGAGGCTCCCCTAAATGACCACCCCCAAACACTCTCAATCTTCTCAGTAGAGTTGACATCCTGGTTCTTCCACCTCTCCAGAGTAGCAGTGGGAATAGGGCTCAAGCCAGGAGCTGTCCGGTCCCGGGTGCTGACTCTCAAGCAGCCTGGCATTTTCCTTCCGCAGAGGGAGGCCACGGGAGCCTGAACCTCCACCCCCCACTGCTCCCGCAAAGTGCCCAACATGAGGCCCTTCCCAATGTGTTGCCAGTGGAATTTTCCCAATTTTTGGAGAATTTCGCTGTAATTCTTTTAAAAATTCACTGGCTTCTCTGGAATTCTCATAAGATCACCTCTCTAGAATGGGATAAAGAACTAGACCCTTATCCCCAGAATTTGCCCCTGTCCATAGTCTAAGTGGGTCTTTTCAACCTCTGAATCACCCCTACTCTTGAGAGAAATCAGCTGACCTATCTCCCTTCTCCCCGAAGTCTTGCATGGAATATGGAACAAGGCTCACATCCTAGACCCAAATCTGAAGGAGTTTGGTCTGCTCATGGCATGGGGCAGGGCCTGGCAGGCACAACTGGGGAAAAAAGCAACTCAGCACCCATCCTGAGGTCTGAGCCTTAACCTTTCCTGGGAGCAAGGTTAATTGAGCTTCTCTCCTGCTCAGCCAGTTTTCCATAACCCTCTCTGAAGTTCGGGGCTGGTCAGCATCAACATTCAGGTGGCTTGGGACTGGAAGTAAGAGAGCCCTTCATGTGCCTCCCCTGGCCATACCACAGAATTCTAAGCTTCATTCTTTAGGCTACTCCATGAGGCTCGGTTCTGTTTTCAAAGCCTGATTTACAGCCCTTTTTGAAGGATGTTGACAACTCTTTGGCAAGGTGTCTGTGGTCACTTCAAGGGGGTACCTGGGCTCCTTTTTGGTGGGAATTCCAAGTGTCTCACATTCAGTGAATCATGGTCCACATAGACACCTTTCCCCCAGTTCCTGACCCTTCCCCCACACTCCCTGCACTCTGGCTGCACTCTATCTTCCCATTGCCCTCCTCTCCAACACTCAACTTCCCTGGCAAGATGGTGAGATGAGCAGGAGAAGAAGATGTGTGCAGACATGAGGCCCCAAACTCCCCCTCGCAGGTCTTTTTCTCTTGCTAGCTCTCACGCTTGCCCTCGCGCGCACACAGAGAGAAGCTCCAGGAACAGAAGGAGGTTGGGGGGTGGGGATGGAGAAAAGGGGCCAGAGTGGAGGAAGGGAGGGGGAGCTAGGGGAGAAGTCAGAGAGAGGACGCCCTCCTTGCCCCAGCCTGAGCAGCAGGGATCTCCAAGCACACATCAACTGGCTCAGCTCCAACCCCGGAGCTGCCAAGTGTGATGGCTGGAGCCATCCGTGATTTTGCATGATTTTCCCCACTCCCATCCAAAGTCCAGTGTTTGGAAATAACAGAGAATCAGAGATGTCTCTGAGTCCAGACCATTTGTCTACCAGGGAGAAAGGGAGGAAAATCGACTGCTGCTTCTCCCTCTCCATTTAACACTGTTCCAGCCATGAATTCCACAGTAAGCTCCTGACTCCCAATGAACCCCCAGCTCTGATTTCATCACCCAGAGGGACAACCCAGCGAATAAACTACCAAGTACGATACAGGTAAATTGAGCCCCATTGGAGTCAGTGGCACAGAAGACCTGACACTCCCTAGACTCTACTGGGTGTGTTTGATTCTCTCTTTTTTACTTTTTAAGTTGCAATTCTGTGGGTACAAGGATCTCCCATAGAGGTCAGAGATTTCATTCCCTCTTGGGTGACCTTTGTTTTCTCCTTTTCCCCAGAATCTGTAACCTAAAAGTTGCCTGCTTCTTAGAGGAATCTGTTGGCTTGAGGGGACATTGAAACAGGATGGCTCTAGATTCCAGAGCCTCGTTCTCAAAGAAAATGGGAAGAAGGGACAGTACAGGCCAGGCCTGGCCAGCCTTGGCTTTGACCTCCACTCCCAGGTTCCCCATGTGACGACAGGGGCTGACCTAGACCAGAACTCCTCCCCTGAACAGCTCCAGTGTACTCAAAAGAGAACACAATTTTTATTTATTTTTTTACAGGTGTGGAAAGGGGCAAAAAGGCATTGGCTGTTATTACAGCCTCCCCATCTCACTGTCATTTTTTTTTTCTCTTTAGTGCTGGGGTACCCAGGCACTGGTCACAGGCCCAGGGGAGAGGTGACCACCTGGACTGTGAGAAACCTTAAAACCCTGCTCCTCTTCCAAACCCTAAGGCAGCTTCTGTCCTTCATCTTTAATAATTCTGGACAATTTTCCTGGGTGAGAAGTGGCAAGAAAGGGCACGGACATCTTGGGAAGTCTGGTGTGCTGTTAAACTTTCTCTGTCCTGAAGCACTAGGGGAGATGAACGCACCTGCGCATGGGGGAGCGCCAGCAGGAGTGAGGCAAGCAGAACGCTGCGTTTCTGGGGGCAATGCCAGGGGCGGGGGCCTCAGTTCCCCAGTGTGGGTGGGAAACTGCGGTGCTGCTGGGGGAAGGCGAGGAAACCCCTAGATGCTGGCTGTGCCAAGCCTGGGGCATTGCCTTGGGTGGCGACACTGCCCAGATGTGCGACCGGGTGTGGCCCTGGCGCTGCCACGTCGCCTGCCCGCTCCGGCGCAGAAGCGCAGCTCCGGTCTCCCTGGGCAGGCTGAGGCGAAAGGTTCCATATCCGGAGTGTGTGCCTGGTGATCGGTTATTTGACCCTTTCTCTCGGCCTCTTCACCTCTGTCTGCTGTCTCATTCTTCTTTTCGGAATTAATTTAATTAGGAACACGTCTTTCCCCCGCGCTTCCTCCACCCACCGAAGGCTGCCTGCGCTGGTCAGGAGGCCAAGGCTGCGCAGTCAGATCCCGCTAGGGTCCAAGGAGCCCCCAAGTTCTTTTGGGGACCTGCATGCCAGTTCCTACCCTCAGCTAAGTCTTCGCCAAGGGCACAGTTGGGCGGGGTCTGGGCAGTCCGCCCGGTTTGGGACATCTGTTCTCGCCAGAGTCACATTGAAGGCAAGGAATGGGGGTGGCAGATCAGAACTAGCCCCTCAATCCCAAGCAGACGCCGGTCCTCTCGACCGGAGGCAGAGGTAGCAAGAGACATCAAACTCGAATAGTTTTTTTTTCTTTCCCCGTGGGAAAAGACAGAATAGGTGTGGGCAACTGGGGTTTTCTCTCTCGCCTTCATCTCTCCCGCTCGTGCCACATGCCACATGGGGCCTCATTGCCGGAGGGCAACAGGGTACTCCTGCCCCGTGGGGAGCTGCTTGGGATCTCCCCGAGGCGCCGGCACCTGGGATTCGCGGAGGCTGCGGCTGGCGGGACACAGAACGGATCCCGCTTGCTGCGAACTCGCGTTCAGTTGGGCTACGAAGCCGAGGCCCGGGGCGCCGGGCAGGGGAAGGGTTAAAAACAACTCAATTAAAGCATTGGAAACATTTGGGTTTATATTAGGGGGAGGACGGCGCCTTAAAACAATCTAGAAAGAATCGCAAAGCCCCTACACAAAACCAAACCCAAACCCTTAACTACAGATCATTTTGTTGAAAAGACAGGAGAATCTCTCAGCCAGTTTTCCCTTGGTGCCGCTGCGAAAGAGCTCCCGCTTGGCGAAGCCGGGCGCCTGGACACCCCTTCACCACCTCAGCGCCCTGGCGCGGAGCCCAGGTCGCCCCCTGCCCACCCTTTGCTCGCACATTGGTGCCAGTCTGTGCCACTCAGCCGGTGCCCGGTGCCCGGTGCCAGGCGCGAGGGGAAGGCGGGGAGGAGCCGAAGCTCCAGCTTAAATTCCATGGCATCTGTTCATTATTATACAGTGAGGATTTTTATATGGACAGCTAAATTAAAGACAGATTTTTGCCAGAATTGCAGATCCCATAAAAATGATGACACAGGATGGGGGCTTTTTCTTTAAAAAAAAGAAAGAAAGGTTTAAAAAAACTCAGCCCAACCACTGACAACCCAAACCCCTCTGTGCCCTTCTCCTCCGACATCAGCGAGTAGCTTTGCCCCCTTTGCCCACCTCTTCTTTTCCACCAGCAGGGCTGCCCAGGGAGAATCAAACCCCAGCGGTTCTTCATGCCCAGCCTGCTCACAGATGCCCAGTACCCAACCAGCTTGCTCCACAGCCACTGGGGTGGGCAGAGACAGGATGGCCAGGTTAGGTGTGAAGGGTCAGAATAACTGCAGCTGGGAGGAAGCACCAGAAAAGGTCAGGAGTCAGGTGGCTTAACCTTTTGGCATTCCTAATCCAAAAGGCAGACTGTGCTTTTGGCTGGTTGCCAAGGCTGGGGACAGCCAGCGAGGACCAGGCATGTGGGGCTCTCGCCCACCTTCTCCTTTAATAGAGAGGGTGATACACAAAGATTGGAGAACTGGACACTGGGCACAATTTGCCCAGGTGTGGGAATTCTGAAGTGCTGACTTTCAGAGATTCTAGAACACTGGAACCTGCATCTTAGTGGTATCCTGGAACTTGCAGGGATTTGGGGATTCTGGGTCCTGGGTGAGGAAGCAGACCTCCCAGACTTCCTGCGTTCTGGTTGCAACAACGCGTCATATTTGAAGTTCAGGGATGGTGCTGTGGCTCTGTGGGGGCGACTGTAACAGTCTGGGCAGGCAACCAGGGGAAGGTGAAAGGTGTAAGGACAGTTCTCTGGGATTCAACTATGTTCCCCCCAAATTAATGACAGCCTTTCTTATTTTTCTTTCATTACTTTTTTTTCCAGGGAAGAAAAAGAAATATCGGTGTTCTGTGTCCTCCAGACAATTGCTCTGTCTGTGTCAGTGTCTGTCTGTAACTCTGTCTGTGTGGCTGTCTGCTCATCTCCCTCAGATTCCGAGCTGACAGAATTCATATCAGAGGAGTGAACGCAGGGACATCTGTGTTCAGAATGACTGTGCCTACTCGAACCTGCCAATCGCTCCTGGCACGCGCTGGGTAACAAATGCCTGTTACCTCGGAATGCTGGCGGGTGGGGGGAGGGTGGGGGAGGGCGCCTGGCACCACCCCTGCTGCCAAGCCCTGCCAAGTCCCCCTGCTGCCCTCAGCCCCCTTCTCAGAGTGGGGATCCACGGAATTGGATTGTTCATTAATTAGCAGTGATTAGAAAATTTGGGTGTCCGTGATCCCGGAGGACCCGGTATCCTCGGCTTCGGTAATCTCGATCCCCTCTGTCTTCTTGCCCCTCTCCTCATTTTCCGGATTAACCCGGGGTTTCTAGGGAGGGAAGGCTGGCGGCCAGTTGGGGGTGGGATGGTCCAAGGAATGCAGGGGAATGGGTCTCGGGAGGCAAGAACATCGCAGAAGTTGCCAGGAGGAGTTTCTGTGGTGAAGTGTGGGGGTCTGTGGGGAGGGTGTGCACAGGCGGGATGGTTGTGGGGTGGGGCAGAGCCCGAGAGAGACAGAGACCAGAGATCTCGGAGAGACGGAAGCGAGACAAGGCTGAGGAGATGCGGAGGAAGGGAAGGAACGAGAGAACAGCGTAGAGGCCCGAGCAGCGCAGACACGGTTCTCTCCGCACCGGGAGCCTCCGGGGTTTGGCCCACCCCGCGGCCTCCCCCGCCTCTTGGCCCAGGCGCGCTCCCTGATCCATCAGCTGGTTCCGCTATCGGAGATGGGTGAGGGGGAGGGTGCCAAGCCACAGCCAGTGCCAGCTGGGGGGTGCGGGGGGCGGTTATTGTGAGGAGGGGCGGAGAGCACATCTAAAATTCCGAGACATCTGTTCACCCAGGGAGGAGACACCGGCGCGAGAAGGCTGGGCGCCCTCACCCCGCTGGCTCTGTCTGCAGTTCCAGGGGCGGGACTCCGGCATCCCACCCCACTCCCCGACTCCAGCCACCAACGCTAGCCAGCAGGGCAGGGGGGGAGGGGGCGCCAAGCATGGGAACGGGCTCGGGGTGTGGAATTCAGCAACTGCTGTCCTACTGGTGGATCCTCAGAAGGGAAGAATCAGGACTCAGAGGAGGGAGGTGTAGCGCAGAGACCCTAAAAAGAAAGGTGTGGAGGGATGTCGATCAGAATAGATCTCCCCAGAACACCCGCAGCCAACCCCCTCCATATACACATACACACGGGACTCCAGGATCATACACACTCAGGTATAAATCCCCCCATTCCTGTGAACACGCATAAGGGGCCCCTTCACATTCAATCACGCATTCATTCAAGCAATTTTGCTGGACACTTACTCGGTGCTGGGCCTGGGCTATGTATTGGGGAGATTCCTTCCTACAGGCCAGGAGTTGTGAGCAAGTTCTATGCCCAAGTGCACGGGCACACACGCTGTCCTCATGGTGGCACAGACTCTGTTCTTATGGGGGTGGGGAGTGACCTGCAGAAAGGGAGTTTCAGTAGCAACCCAACCTCCCTCATCTGTAAGCACCTCTCCCCAGGGAAAAGGACAGGGTCTAAGAGCCCCAACAAGAGGCTCTGAACCCACTGTTAACCACTTGTCACCTTCTTACCTACTTCCTATTGGTAGGAGCCCCTGTCGCCCGGTTGGCCAGAACAAGACTCCAGCCCCACTTTCCACCAACCCTTGATGACCACCTCTCTTTTCTGTGCCTGGCTTGGCACCTGCATCACCACCAGGGCTGCCCTAGCTGGACTGACAGAGGCCAGGCCTCTCAGCTGGGAAATGTCCATGTGGTTGCTACTTAAAAACTGATTTATGAGGCTGTGGCGGCTGTGGAGGCTTGGCCTGTGGTCCTGGTAGTAATCAAGGGCATATGCCCATCTCGCCTGGCACTGCCCAGCTTGTGAGCCCAGCCCTGGCCTCTGCTCTCCTACTGGGAAGAGAGAGGCGTTAAAGGTACTAAGTCTCCTTTCTCTTCAAGCCATTTCTCTCTTCTTCCACTCTCTTCCTTTCCCTCCTCCTCCTCCTCTTCTTCCCTTTCCCCTCTCCCTCCTCCCTTCTTTCCTCCTCCTTCCCTCCCTCCCTTTCTCTTCCTTCTCTCCCAAGTGACACGGACCAGCCTGTGTGCCGGGCTGGCGCTCACAGCTGCAGCCCATCTGCTATGATTGAATGGTGACAGTGATGAGACAGGAGCTGGGGGGAATGGGAGGACATGGGCGCTGCCCTGCCACCCTCACCCCTCCTGTGCCAGCCCCCACATGCTTCCTTGACCTCCAGACCACCAAGACCATCCCTCATGCCTGTGCAGAGTGAGGCAATCCCACCCCTCTAAGTAGTGAGGGAATTCCTTTCCTCCAAACTCATTCCTGAGAAGGAAGGGGACAAGAAAGGAGCAGAGAATAGGAAGATAAGGGGAAGGGATTGAGGTTGGAAAAGTAGCCTAGAAGAAATGACTCACATGTTCACACCCACACTGACTAGGGTGGAGTACCGAGGCTCCAGACTGGGCAGGAAGGCACAGATGTGGGTCCAGGGTCCAGTTTTTTCAGGAATCCAGGAAAACATCCTTGATAGCCCCTGGTGGGTCCCTTGTTCCCTAGACCCTGTTGCTTTCCTTACCAGGGGGTTCCCCCTTTTTACTTCAGAAAAGATGTTTTAGTTAAATATGAAGAAATGATTCCCAACTGACCCAGTGCAAGATCAAAATATAACAACATGGAAGCTAACATAAATTGGGAGCTTTTTATGTATCAGTAACTGACTTAAGCATTTTACATAAGTTGATAATCATCTCAACCACTCTATGAAGTTGGGACCTCCATATACTACACACCATGGCACTGGGGCATATACACTCAGCTTGTATTCCTCTCTTTTTGTTGGAAATAAAAGAGAGAGAATAATTAGGAGGACCAAAATTTTAAAGAGCTACAGTATTTTTTGTTTTCCACTTACTTCACTCCTTTTTCCTCTCTTATTCCAATGCCTGCTGCTCACCCTCAGTCCACCCAGTATCTACTCTCCACTGAACACCCACACATGTGGCTTTTTCTTCCTGCCACTTGTCCTATACAAATAGGTGGAAACCCCCAAAAGGCATCCATTCTTCCTATCCCCCCATGAGGAAGCCACATACAGAGATTTGACTACATCAGATGCCTCCTTCTTTGTTAGGGCAGCTGTGTCCCAAAGGGTCTTTCTGCCTGAAGTTCCTAGATGGAGGATGTTATTGTGAACAGCTGCAGGACCAGGCTGGACTTCCAGGGTAATCTGGGCCCCTAAAAAGATTAAGGGAAGCAATTTGCTCCTCCTGGCATATTTCTCCTGACCTTTCCCTGACACTGGACACTCTCTGGGCCCCTCATGCCCTCTCTTGCTGCTGCCACCTACATATCCACTCTTCTCATTCCTCTTTCTCCAGATTCTTTCCTCTTCCCTACCTTCTCTCATTGATCTTGACAATTCTTTCTCCTCCCCTTCTCTCTTCTTGCTCTCCTCCATTTTCCTCTTTATCCCAGCTTGCCTAGTTATATGAGGTCTGTTCCAAAAGTATCAGCCATGCAAACTGTTTTAATTATATTGACATTGGCTCAATACTTTCAGGACAGACCTAGTATGATAAGCCCTTTGGGGAACATCCCACCAGGAAAGTGGGTGTTACTCATGTTCCACAAATTTCACAACTAAGGAGATGATGATGGGAGATCCACTCCTACTAGGCAACTCCACCTGAGGGAAGTTTTTATCTCGACAGAGGGAGATTGGAACCCATAATCTAATCTTGTGGATAAATGTTAAGTAGTCACTAAATCCCTGCAATCCCCAGAGCAGATCCAGATCAGCACTGTTGTGTATTGTCCAATACAAATTGGGATAAGAATTCTGATGGGGAGCTGTTTGCAGGGTCATGATAGGGCTTTCCTGGTGTCTGTCTTCTTCCCCTACTATGTTAGGGTTCTCTAGGACAGGGGGGCACCTGAGAAGGGGCAACTGCAGGCCAAGAATCACACATGTAGGGCCCTCACCTACCATGGCTCCTTACAAAATTCTTCCCATGTTGGCATTAAAGGGCAAAGATGGACACAGCCTTGAGTTTAAGCCTGATCTCTGGCAAGGAAAGGGGGCTGAGATGATCTTCCATCCTTGTCTCCCCGTGTTCAGATATTTCTTAGCTCTCTTGGCATCCCCTCATCTCTCTCTCCTTTATCTGTGGATTTCCCCCTCCCTTATTATCTCTCCCCTCCTTTCCTTCTTTCTTGTCTACCACCCATCCCAGGTCTCAGTCTCCTGTAAGGAGGACAGAGTCTGTTCAGCAACCATGAACTGGTACACCAGCTAAGTGGGAGCCTAACAGGTCCACTTCTGCTGGGTTCTGTGCTAGTGTTGACTGCCCATGAGTTTCTTGGGTGTGTGCAAATGTGTGTGTGTATGTGAGTGTATCAGAGCCTGCGCGATTGCCTGTGTTTGTGTCTCTCTGGGGCACAGCCTGTAGGCGTCTCCGGTTTGCATCTGTGTATTTGTATCTGCCTGTGCTGTGTCCCTGCCTGCTCCCTGTGTCCCTGGCTGAGAAAGGGGACAGGATGAGGACGCTCCGTTCTGGAGGTGGGGGAGGCAGCGGGTGGCTTAGTATCCCAGCCGGGCCTGGGGGCGTCATCCTTGCCCGACGCGCCAGGCACCATGTGGCATGTATGCCAGCCGGCACAGGCTGAGGGCATTCTGCCCAGCATGGGGAGAGGTTGCGGGGGGTGGGGTATGCAGGGAGCTGGAGACAGGCAAGGAGAGGTGGGAGCTGAGCTCAGAACTCAACTCTGGGGCCAGACCCTTTCCACCCTGTGTGAACTCCGCTCACAGGCACCTGCGTGAAGAAATGTACAAGTGGCTTGCCTTTGTGAGGGCCCAGACAACCAAGTGAGCATAACCTCACACACACTTATCCTGAGGAAAATGTGCAGGAGGAGGCCCATCCTGGTTTGCACATGTGTACAAATCACCTTTTGCACACCACTTCCTGCACAGATGCACACACATAAACACAAACACCTAAGCCATTCTCCGAGGATGGGGGAGGCAAGAATCATCCCTTTGTGATACAGAACAGGACCCTTCACTCATTCCAAGGGTGGGTACTTCCCTCCTGTGATAGTGGGCAACCAATCTAAGGGACTGGTAGCTTCTATGACAACTGTTCCCTCCCCAGCAAGTGAGCAGATTTCCCCAGTACAGTGCAGGCCCTAGGACTGTCATCAGGAGAGCCTGCCCTCAACCACCCAGGGAAGTTTGGGAAGATAATGCTGCCTCCGTGCTGCATCTGGGAAAGACTGAGTGAGGGGGATGGAAAGGCATCCAATGGTTCCTCCCTTCAACACCCATGTAGTTCTCATCTCCTCAGAGAGTCTCGTGTACTGGAGAAATCCTAGATTTCTCATCCCAATTTCAATACTAATTGGTAATGTGACCCTGTACAGGTTATTCCTTAGTGAGACTTAAATATGACAATTTATGTAAAATGGCCAGCTGAAGAGAGTTGTCATTGAGTGGTCACTGTTAGTATTATTACATTAATACTATAGAAAAAAATTAGCAGGATTGGATGAAATAATGTAGCCAAACCTTCCAGCACAATATCTGACCCATAGTGGGTGCACAATGAATGAATAGGAGTATAGTATGAATGCAGTGGCAGAATTTCAGGGATTTAGGCAGTTAGAAAATTTAGGCAGAGAATGATAGAATTCTCTCTTCAAACTCTGGAGGCAAGTTCTCCCATGTGTGGCAGGAGGAATAAAAGTTAGACATGTAAACAAGCTGAAGGACAAACTGGAAAGCAAGAGTGGGGTGGTGAGAGGGAGAACCTTTTGTGGTGGGGCATCCAGAGCTCCATCCTTCAGGGCCAGGGAAGCCCCTAGAGGGTCTCCATTCCAAGTATGAACTCTATTTTTTTCAGCATCCAGAAATGTTTTAAAATATTTTATTTATTTTTAGAGAGGAGAAGAGAGGGAGAAAGAGGAGAGAAAAATGGATCGGTTGCCTCTCAAAAACTGGCCTGCAAGCCAGGCCTATGCCAGGACCAGGAATTGAACAGGTTACCTATTGTCTGGCATTCAAGTCACTGAGCCATACCAGCCAGGGCAAAAATATTTTTAATAACGAGGAAGTACCTGGGATTAATTTTTGTAAGCAATGGCTTGAACTTCCGACCCTTGGAGCTTACCTGGGGTTTGGTGTAGCTATGAGGGGTTACAGTGCAAGCCTTTCCAAAATGCCTGTACACCTCCAGGCCCCTTCAAGGACCAGAAAGTAGGATAGTGCCACAGCCCTTGGGTGAGTCCAGAGCTAGCTGGTCAAATGTGAGGATCTTGCCCATGGCCTTGAGGAGGAGGCTTAGGGGGCAGCTGCTCACATGAAGCACACACACCTTCAGTCTGGACACCTCCTGCACACGCACATCATCATCATCATCATCATCGGTTAAGAGTCCCTACAGCCCTGGCTGGTGTGGCTCAGTGGATTGGCACCAGCCTGCGAACCCAAAGGTTGCTAGTTTGATTCCAAGCCAGAGCACATAATCAGGTCTCCAGCCAGGTCTCCAGCCAGGTCCTTAGCTGGAGGCAGGTGAAAGGCAACCATACACTGATGTTTCTTTCCTTCTCTGCCTCCCTCCCTGCCCTTATTTCTGAAAATAATGAATAAAAATCTTAAGGAAAGAAAGAAAGAAAGAAAGAAAGAAAGAAAGAAAGAAAGAAAGAAAGAAAGAAAGAAAGGAAGGAAGGAAGAAAGAAAGAAAGAAAGAAAGAAAGAAAGAAAGAAAGAAAGAAAGAAAGAAAGAAAGAGTCCCTATAGCTACAGTGGTTTTGCCCTCCCGCCTAGGAAGCTTCATCTTCCAGATCATCCAGGAAAAGGGTGGAGGTGGCCCATTGGTGCAATTCATGAACAACCTCTTTAGCACCACTTGCTTGAAAGTGGAGTTTGTCTGGCTAGAAACCTGTATAGCTTGACCAACAAACAGCTTTAGGCAGTCATCCTGGCTCTTTGGCTACTTGCTGTGGCTGATGTCAACTCTCATGATGGCGCCTCCTGCTCCACCAGGTCCAGGCAGGGCCTAAGTCTGAACACTTTATCCACATGTCTCCCCACCTGTTTCTTCTCTTGGCTTCCCCATTTCAATAGATGGCAGCACCAAAGCTCAAAACAAACAATTGGGCACCTGCCTTGAGTTCTCCCTATCTCTTACTCTCCATATTGATTCTCTTGTCAAGAATCACTGATTCCCTGTCCAGTACATACCTCAAGTCCAGGCTCTTCTCTCCTTTGTCAATGTTCCCCCCAGTCCAGGTCACATCACCTCTCACCTGAGTCTCTGTTCTAACCTTCCACCTCACTCCTCTCGGATTCATTCTCCCACAGCATCTATGGTAAGCTTTTAAAATATAAGCTGTGCCAAAAAAATAAAATAAAATTTAAAATATGCAGCACCTTTCGCTTTCTGGTTTAAGCTCTGTACTGGCTTCCTTCGCACATAGATTAAAATCCAAAATCCTTACCAGCTGGCTCTGGTCCCCGACTCCCTCCCTGGTGTCATTTTCTGCCTCTCCCTCTCCATGCCCCAGCTTTACTGGCCTTTCTTTCCACTTTGCAAACATAAGATCACCTCCCTGCCCCAGGGACTGGGCTGCTTTCTTGGCCCAGACAGTTCCCACACCTCCCTCCCATTCTTTTCTTGGCTGCATCCTTTTCATCCTTCAATTCTCAGTTTGTCCCCTCATCCTGACAAGAAACCTTTTTATGATGCCTTAACCCAAAGAGAACTTCTGGTTATTCTCTAGTTTTGCTCCTGTTATTTCCTTTGCAGCACTTAACTCCTGACTTGTTATTTGTCTGCCTCTCTTGCTGGTCTCTAAGCTCTCTGAGGGTAGGGACAACAGTATTCATTTTGTTCCCATAGAAAAGGCTGTGCCCAGCAAGGGCACACTTAATCAATGTGTTTGAATGGCTGAATTGAGGAGCATATTGACATTGTTGAGGTGGGGGCGGAGGGTGGGGCGCACACAGTAAGCAGGTCTTGTCGCCTGGGCTACCCAACCTGCTCCATTAGGGGTCTGTCTCATCTCTCTTTCTTTCTCTCAGGAGGCCTGTCTGCTGGCAGCCTACTAATTATATTTTACTTGACTATAAATCTTTCCGTTAAATGTAATTGAAAAACATACCTTTCGAATCATCGAATTAACCTAGCATCCACTCGGAGACGGTAATTAAAGACTTCCTAGAATCTCCCACTGGTTTGGGGAGAACTGGCTCAGAGATTATCCTCTACTAACCCCAAATGTGTAGACACCAGTCCTCCTGCCCCCACAAGGTAGAGGCACAGGACCCAGGCTGCCCCCATTTCAGGCTCAGGAGTTTTGCATGTACCCTGTTTTCTCTCCCCACTGCAGGACTGAGACAGCTGGGAGCAATGCCCAAAAGCCAGCCCCGCACCCCTTCTGGCCGAGGGTGTCAATAGTCCCCTCTCCTGGGTTCCTGGCTCAGGGTTGTCTCAGGTAGAAAGTCAGGAAGGAGAAAGAGAAGGAACAAATGTTTTCCTAGCACCTAAAATGAGTCAGGTGTGTCCCAATCGGTCTCTGTAGCTAGCTGAAGATAGGCTGAGGAAACAGATGCTGTGAAAAGTCTGTAATATGGCACTGTTAGAATTCTAATCAAAAGGCCAACATGTTAGAACCTAACTAATAATTGTCTCTCTTCAGAGTCCCAGGGCTCTTTGGTGACTTGAGCCCTCAGGCCAGCCCCTCTGCCTTTCCAGGACTCCAGTTCCTCAATTTTTCTGGTTTCCTAAGCCCCAAACTCTGAAGTCATCCTTGACAATGCTCTTTAACACCTCACACCTGATTCAAAAGCAGATCTGTCTGCTCTGTCTTCACAATAAACCTGGAATCTAAGCATACCTCATCACCCACTGCTACCATCCTGGTCCAAGCTGCCAGGACTCTCTTGGATGGCCACAGGTTCTGCCTTTGGTCCCTTTCAGCCTATTTCTGGTATAGCAGCCAGAGTGATTTTTTAAACTAACAGCTTTATTATTATTATTATTCACAAATAGAATTTTTTAATTTGCCACCATTAAATGTCTGAATTTAAATAGATTCCTGGACTGAGGGCTTATGTCCATCAGCTCATTCAACTTTAGCTGCTGTCTCCTCCCCAGTAGCTTTCCCAAAACTGCTGCTCTCACCATGAAGCTTCATGAGTTTTCTCAGTTCAAATGTGGGCTTCTTCAGCATTTTGACTTTCCTAAAAAGACATCATGGAGAAGAAACTTGATTGGTAAGACCTTCCTATATCTTTTCCAATGCTACTTGGAACCAATTTATTGACTACTTTTCTTCCTTTGAAAACTTTTATAATTAATTAATTAATTTTTAGAGAGAGGGAAAGGGAGGGATAAAAAGAGGAAGAGAAACATCAGTGTGAAGAGAAACATCACCTAAGTGCCCATCAGTGGATGATTGGATCAAAAAGCTTTGGGTACATTTACACAATGGAATTCTATATAGCAGAAAGAAAGAAGGAACTTGTACCCTTTGCAACAACATGGATGGAACTGGAGAGTATTATGCTTAGTGAAATCAGCCAGTCAGTGAAGGACAAATATATGATCTCACCCATTACAGGACAATAATGAGCAAAACCAACAACAAGCAAAACAGAACCAAGTATATGAATACAAGGAATAGGCCTTCAGTGGTTAAGGGGAAAAGGGGTTGGGGGAAGGGGGGAGGCAGAGGCAAGAAAGGGGAGCAGCTTAGA